>SRQG01000165.1:0-60673 GCA_018360325.1 Claviceps aff. humidiphila group G2b
CACGTGACGGTTTTCGAGCCACGTGACTTACCTTGAATGAACGATACCTCGGTTTAACGATGGCCGGGAGGCCCATTGGGAGTGATCGTTTAAACGAGGTTGTACTGTACACAGAAAGCCCATCTCACCACCCTCAAACGGAAAGCCAACTTTCCCCAACTTGATTGAGTGGGAAGTGACGTAGATGTCATTTCGTATAGGTACATGCCGTTGATTTCTTCAAGGATAACAAACAAGCCATGATAGCAGATGTGTCCTCGATGAAGTAGTAGTATTGGCTCGAGTGCTCTCGCAGGAAAGCAGCAACTGTAGCCCGGAAAGGCGTGGCCTCGTAAACGGCGGCAGATGGTATCACCGCGTTGCTCGTCTATTTCTAGACAGAGCTGCATTCAACTATGCATGGCACGGAGCGTCTATAGGCTCTCACGATCTGTTCAGTCAACGGCACGTGGTTCATCCGATCAATTTGTTACCACTGCATTGGTGCAGCATGTCGCGGCTTTTTATTTCCCTCAACGGGCACATCGGCCAAGGCGCAACATGTGAACATGCATAAACGTTTGCCTTACCACACATGAATGAACAGAGCCGGGAAGTTCTCGCCCGGTCCAGTCGGAACCGGCGGGGAGGCAGCCGTCGAAGGGCAAAGGATGCCGTGACTAGACATTGAACTGGCGCTTTCGTACAAATCTCAGCGAGGCTTCACTCACACGTTGGAGCAGGATTAGGAGGATTGATTGGAATTTAGGGGGAATCGGGGGGGATCGGAGGTGATCCGCGTGCCGAATGTCACCCACCTGGGTAAGGCTGACCTCCCACACGGCCAGTCTGCTTTTTGACCATCTGCCACTGCTCCAGTCCGGTCGAGAAATTCCTAGTACTCAGGTACATACATACCTGTTAGCTCGTTGTCTCTGGACGCTGGAGAGCGCCGACAATGCAGCTTCCGCGAACTGCAGCAGCATTGCCTGGTTCGGGTCGCTGTCCGGCATTACCTGGACGTCTAGAAGTGTAGCCAACTGGCGGTTCCGCGGAAGCATCAGTCCGTCCTGGCGGCCCTTCATTTCAGGATTCGTGCACTTCGCAGCCAGCTGCTGCCAGCCGTGACGACGAGCACTCATTAACCCGCTCGCCCGCTCATTCGGACACACAGACATTCCAACTTTACATTCTGGCAAGTGCGAACCTACCCCGCCACCTTCCGTCTCCGGAAACCGAAGTCCGTTGGCATTCCTCGTCGCCCACGCGATCGAAGAGCTTTGCTTCCGGTCCTGTGCTCGTCGTGTGGCTAGCCTTTTACCTGTTCATGAATTCAAGGTCGTTCTGCTCAACTGTCTGGTCTCTGTATAGTTGCCGGCGTTGTTTGTTCTAGGCTGGTACACCAGCGCCAGCGCTTCGGCTATTCATCGCACTGCCAGCTGCTTGCCATGCCTGGTCCTTCAGCCGCCGCTGCATGCAGGCAGACAGACACCGCCCCCGAGATGTTCTCCCTGAACAACAATCACGATTTCAACCTCGAGCCGTACGCCAAGCAAGATACCGTGCGATTCTCGGAAGAGGGCCCCTCCATCGCGTCTGTTTCCAATTCGAGCACAAAGGTCGCGGACGACTCCAGATCATCGATATCTTCGGACAAGAGCGACTCAAAACCTCCGAGAAGTGCTATGCGGCGATCGTCGAGTATCTCCAAGCCTCCGCAGAGTCCGAGACGGGTCCGATTCGACTTCATGGGCGAAGAAGTGCTTCCAACCTCATCTCCTCGAACTTCCGTTTTCTCAGACGCCCGTATCCCATCACCAGGCCCTGCAGATAACGAAGCGGGCTGTACTTCAAATCTCGCGACCGATCCCGGGGAGGATGAAGAGGAGCCTCCGCCACGAAAGGTCTCATCATCTGATGCCCTGCGGGCTCTTTCAAGGGTGTCATTGGACGAAGACAGAACTTTCTGGACAGTCGTGAACTCCGACTCAGAAGCCTCTGACGATTGCCAGTCTGCGCAGAGCGCTAAAGCGAAAGAGCTTGACGTTCGGCTGAATGACACCACCGCTACCAGGGTCTCCAATCTTCGAGGAGTAAAAAATGCGTCCAGAGCTCAGAACTGCTCCAAAACTACCTTGAACACGATGGTAGACAACATGGATGACACGGAGGACGAGGAATCATCGACTGACGAAGAGGATTTTCTCTCTATGGCGAGGCATAAAGCTCCGCCGTCACTCCCTTTCAGAGCGCCAAGTCTGCAGGTCTTCTCGAATTCTGTAGAGAGACCGGCCATATTGGAAGCCAATGGTCAAGGTCCGAGGCCATCATACTCTCAAAGAGCAGGTCTGACAGAATCTCGCAATGAGGCCATACCGCGTGCGAAGATTGCTTCGAGCCCGAGCGAAGAGGGGGTATTCTATTTTGAGGAAGACGATCCAAGTCTATCAGAGCGCCTAGACAAGCACGAGCCTATAGAGCAAGAAGAGGAAGAGGACGAAGAGTCGGAATCAGATGACGAGACTTACACAGCTCCTAGTCCTTACGCAACATCATTACCAGTATCGATCCCATTGCCTAGGGGACTACGCGACGAGGAGCCTTTAACGCCTTCAAGATCCAAATTTCCGTCCGACACCGTCGGCTCATACATGGGTCGACCGCTCAAAATGTCGGTAGTAAGGAACCCTGGTGCCTTGGAACAAATTATGTCTTATGAACCCATCGACGATCGAAGTCCAGTGGACAACTCTAAGTCCAATACTCCTGAGGTATCTATAGAGGAAAGGCTAGCCTCATTCGCTCCCAAGAGCTTCAGCGAGCGACTCATGATCGAGGACATGATGGAAGCTATGAAAGAAAGAACGCAAAAGTCGCGAAAGAGAAAGCCGCGAATGTCGCGACTGCAGCAGCTGCAGCAGTCGCAGCTATAAAATTTGACCGGGTTGCTCTTCTTTTCATTTCTTCTTTCTTCTCTTCTTTTTCCTCGTCTTTTACCTCCTCTTCTTTCTCTGCTTCTACTTCTTTTTGTTCGTCTTTGACTGTTTGACGTCTTTCTTTTCTTCGTCTTCCTTGTCTTTTACCTCCTCTTCTTCTTCTGCTTCTACTTCTTTTTGTTCGTCTTTGACTTTTTCGACTTCTTTCCTCTTCTTCTTTTATTCTGCTTCTCTCCTCCTGTTGTTTTCTCTTCTTCGTTTCTCTTTTTCCCTTTCTTCTGCCTTCTTCTTTCACCTTCTTGCTTATCTTCTTCTTCCTTTTACTTATGTTCTTTCCTAACCTGAGGTCTGGTCTGGCTCCCTGTGGGAAATTAAGCGGCATTGATGAGGCGTTGACATCTGTTTCCAAACTAGGGTGGAGTTAACATAATACCTACATATGTAGTGGCAAGGGGGCAAACAACTTGGCCAGGGGTCATACAAAGGCCGGGTCTGCCCAGTGCTTCACGGTTCACGGGGCAGCAATCTGAGGTAGCTCATCGCTATTGCAACGTCCCGCTATAAGGATCATCAATAACGATGGCTTGCTCTTCTAGCTACAAACCAATAAAGCAGTCTGATAAATCACAAGGAAGCAAGTGCGTATGTAGCGTATCATCATGACGAGGTTATTCATCGAGCGTACGGAGTACATAGATACATACCTGTACGGAGTACCTAGGTACCTAGAAACTAGGTATGTACCTACATTAGAGGTACCTATGTATCAGAAATACCTAGGTACCTAGTGGGTCGACAAGGCCTGCCGCTGTGTGAGTCCTGTGTGAGTGTCATCTGCATCCCCACCTCAACAGACTCCAGACTCCAGAGTTGCGCCACTGCCTTCAAACCGTTTTTGCACGTTGCAAGTTTGCGACAAGCACGTCGGCACGGGCTATCTCTCCAAGAAACCAAACCACATTCAAGAAATCCTTTCGCAATGGGTGGCCTCAATCTGGAAGTCTTCAAGGTACACAATCCACCTACACTCCGTCATGGCCCTTGCGGGAGCTCCTCCTTTTTTTCGCAGCTGATTCCTGAACAAAATTTTACCGGCACAGTTTGGCATGTACGTCATGTTCCCCATCGGCATCATGTACTATTTCGGCACAAATCTCGACAATCGATTCTCCGTGCCGGATTTCTGGCCCAAGCCCGAAGAGTGCAACAGGTTGCCGCAAGACAGAGAAGAACTCATGGCCGAATACGAGCGTATTGTCGCGCGACAGAGATTCCGCCAGGCGCAGTCACGAGAGGATCAGCGCCTGCGCGATAGCTTGCAGAGCAGGTCAGGTTAAATCCTGGGAGGGGCTTCCGACTCTGGGGCACGACGGTGGAACGAGACGTTGCTTTTCTTGATGACGCCTAGTACTACATGATGTACTGTTCCAGGGCCGAATTTCGGACTCGATAGTGGCATTCGCATAGGGTAGCCATTGATGCATGGGCGGCGTTTGGAGTTGTAGTATTGGTAGTGCAAAATGAAAGATCTCGCCTCCTTGTTGGGTATCTTCGTTTATACCTAGCCTCAATGGGAGACTTTGCAGGTCCCCAGTTTCATATCGTCGCATTATGGCGGGCGGTAACCTATAAATTTATGTGCATCTCTATCCTCTCCCATTCCTCTTCAGGGATGCTTCCTTGCTTCACATTGGCAAACACTTCTTTAACTTCAGAATATTGCTGCAATCCAGCCAACAAGTCACCAAGACTTTGCGAGGAGTCCGTTGAGTCCAACGCAACTTTCGTATCTTCATTGGCGGCCCAAATAATGTCGGATTCTTCCACCTCGAGCTCGAATTTATTTGCCAGAGCCTTGGTGATGGCCATTGCCTGCGAAGGCTGTGTCCACACAAGGAATCTGCCATTACCTAAATCCTCGATATCGTCCGCCCCGTCGTGTTCTATGGCTTCTTCCAGCAAATCGGACAAAGTCAGTGCGCCATCCTTGCTTTTCAAAATGACTCGTCCTCGTCGTGAGAAGAAGAACGCTGTTGAGCTGGCCACGGCGCCGGCCTTTTTGACTACTTGTCTGAGGTCATGTAGTGTGCGGTTTTTGTTATCGGTCTCGATATCGACTATCAATGCTATATTGGGCGGCAGGAGGGCTTCGAATGTCATAGATTCTAGTTGAGTTCCTGTGGCGGAACGGCCCTGGCCTCGCGCGATGGCCGCTTCGACGAGTGCCTTTGGTATGCTGGCTGTTGGGGCCAAAAGTGTGTTAGTCTATCGCAAGCGTGGCCACAGCATCGTGTTTCGTCTGAGCTTGTCGCTTCTAAGTCGCGTACCTTTTGCCGCGGCTGACATGGCATGTACCAATTGAGGATTGTTCTTGACATCTTCACCGTGCACTATGAGGTTGAGTTAGCGGTGACTGTAGCCAGGTCGCGGGCTTCGATGTGGTTAGTTTTACAAACATCTGGAGTGCAGAGTGATTAGCCTGATATGTTCCGTTCTCTCTGCCGCCTTCTTCTTGTCCATGACGGCTTTGATATGTTTCACCTTGGACCACTTGTTGTGCCCGGCCAGTGACGTGCGCGTCGTGACGAATGTTCGCAAGCATTGTTGGCAGACGGAGTGGCCCATGGCTGCGCTGGCCATCTTGCAAAGCATGCCTCGGGAAGTTAGAGGAACGCTGCACCTAGCCATAACCGCGGCCATGATGAAGTAGATTGAAGATTTGTGAACTTATGCCAGTGAATCGAAGTCCATTGGAAGCGTCACGCGCACCAAGCTTCGACAGAGTGGAAGCTCATTGAGATTTGGTTTGGGATCGAAAGAATTGGAATTTGGCTGTCCGTATCCACGTCGGCCCACCCACGAAACTGGCAGTGACGCGAATTTGGCTGCAATTACCCCCCCGAGAGCTTTGACATTTGGCTCCCCACCACCTTCATACATCAATCCATCTCCCCGCCGACGAAGCCTCTTCCTATTGATATTGGCCAACGCCTTCCCTCAATTTCATACAGGAAACCACCCTCGTCAACCCCTAGCATCAAAAAAAAACGACTTCTCCGACACGAGAGCTGCCTCCAACCTTGTCATTCGATACGATACCACGTATAACGGGGAACGGCTCATGGTCTCCCTCGATGTCGACGAGTCCGGAGCCCGAAGCTCCAAGCGAGCAGTCCCCTACAGCCGAAGCTCCGTGCCCAGTCGCTGCTCAAGCTTCGGCTGCGACGTCAACGGCGGTCGGATCATCGACGACTATCGCGATTCCCGAGCTCGATCTCCCCAAGCTGCAAGCCTTGCCAGCTGAGCAGCAAGAGCTCTTCCTTCTCACATTTGTGACGGATTTGAAGAAGCATGTTCTAGGGCTCGTTGCCGACGATTGCTCCGCACAGCAATTCTACTTGAAGAAACAAGTCTTCCAGATTATCAACCTTGCCAGTCCTGCGCCATCACGCGTAGTACGCAACAATATTGGCAAATGTCTAGCCCACATATTCAGTATTGGAGACCGAAAGCTTCTATTCGAGACGATCAATGACTTGATCGCAATCATATCTGGGAGCAAAGCCAAGTCAGATGGCGAGTCTCGTTCTAAGCATGCTGCTGTCTCATGTCTTGGAGATGTTTTCGCCGCGGCCGGCGACAGTGCGATCGGCCTACATCAATTGGCGTGCACAACATTGCTCAAACTGCTCAAGTCCGCTTCGAATCATGCTGGTCTACGTGCAGTTGCTCTGGTGGCATTGTCGAAAATTGTGGCCATGGTGGAAGGCAGCATGGACGAAAACATATGTCGAGATATTTGGAAGCAAGCTCGGAATTATGCCGCGTCCGATAAAGGCTCGTTGGTGGTAATATCGGCATGTCGATGTTTGAAAAGCCTTGTAAAAAGGACACCATATTTCTGGAACTCTGCGGATCTCGACAAATTGGAATCCGCTGTCTTCAAAGCGGTTGACTCAACTTCTACTCAGGTCCGGCACGCCGCCGCAGATTGCTTCGCGGAAGCACTGGTCCAAGGCTACGCCCCTCATGGTGTTAGTGATTCATCCAAGGGCAAGAAGTCGAAGCCCAAGATGAAGAGGACCTCTACACATCCCGCGATCTCAAACATCACCGAAGACGATGACGAGCTGCCTCCACGGTCTGCCAGTCCAGCTCCGAACGGCAAACGAGCGCAAGATCTTGCACTGTCTCTCACAGACATGCTCAAAATCCTCTCGAACCAATATGTCAAGCCAAGTACATCTAACAAGATGCGTGCTGCCATTGGTATATGTTACGGCAAACTTTTCCATCGGCTGGGAGAACGTACGATACAAGCCAAATACTTGCAAATCGTTGAGGCCTTGTCTGTGGATATACTGGGGCATCCGACCATTGCCAACAATCGCTACCGACTGTTGACAAGCAGACACATCATTGGCACGGTTCTTCACGACATCGTGGGTCGCGAGATTTTAGGTGAATCTGGACAAATATCAGCTGCCGAATCGTTAGTCAACAACGTGCTGAGAAACTATCCTCAGGCGCTTGCTGAGCGTCCCGAGCCTTCGAAGCAGACATTGATCGTTTCTTTACAGGCTGTTTCATCTCTCGTCGCAACTCTTGGGTCTGCATCAAACAAGTTCGCAGAGTCTTGTCGCGACGGCCTGCTACAGGTGCTACAACATCCCAGCTATTCAGTGCAAATCTTTGCTTCTCGCTGCATGAAGACATTTGTACTAGCCTGTCCACAGCAACTACTACCATGCCTATCCGTGTGCATCAACAGTTTGACTCGAGAGCTGTCGTTGCTTGGTGGCGGCCGCAATTCTCCACGACGGTGTCTCGGCTTTGCTCATGGGCTTGCAGCCACCTTGAGCACCAGCTCTGCCCGGCCCCTCTACGGATCCGTTGATATAAACAGTCGCGTACTTACAATGGCAACCAACTTGCTAAAATCAAGCAGTCAGTCCGAGTTGAGAACATCCAGTACCCAGGTTCAGGTGGCTTGGATCCTCATTGGGGGGCTCATGTCCCTTGGCCCCAACTTTGTTAAGATTCACCTTTCGCAACTGCTGCTGCTTTGGAAGAACGCCCTACCTAAGCCTCTCGCCAAGGACAACACATCCGCTAGAAGTCTGCTTGAGGCCTCTTTTCTCACGCATGTGCGTGAATGTGCACTTGGGTCCATCATGTCGTTTCTGGAGTTTAACAGTCGTCTTCTAACGGCCGATGTTTCTAAACGAATCGCAGCAATGCTTCAGAGCACAACAGCCTTTTTAAAAACGCTTCCTTCCAAGAAGACTACGGAAGATATATCCCAGCGACTGACGCCAGCCGTACAGCTTCATGACCTCGAAAAGATGGTCCAGCGCCGCGTGCTTCAGTGTTATATCCGATTGGTCAACCTAAGTCCTGCCGGCGGAAGCGACGCACTCCTGCAGTCCAATTTGTTGACACTAGCCATCTCGCTTTTTGCAGATCCAGAGAACTACAGCCCTAGCTCGTTGAGTGCGTCGATTGCCAACGCCGCCGGTGCCTTTGACTCGATCTGGGATGTCGGAGACAACACTGGCTTTGGCATCACTGGTCTGGTATCTGGTTTCCATGTGAAGCGGCTTCCCGGCCAGCAAGACTCTGCCAGTGACGGCGAAGTCGAAATGCTTAGTCCAGAGGATCGAATCGATAACCTGCTGAAGTCACCTGTGTGTGGTAGTCTTGAGCATGATGCATCTATGCTATACGTGGGCCAGGTTGATGATCTCGACGTGTTTCCCGACCCACCTGCCACAGAAGTCGTCAACAATGCAATTCAGTTGTTTGCTTTTGCTTTCCCACTTACACCGGCCAAGGTCCAGGAAAGCGTCCTGGAACAAATAAAGACATTCGCATCTGCTGGTCTCTTACAAAGAGACGCTGGACGCAATGCTGCCATTACGGTCAATGTGGCGCTTGCGATCCTTTCGAGCATGAAAGTCGCTGTCAAAGAAACTAGCTCACAACCAGGTAGTGTGGAAAACCTCGCTGTTGAGCGTCTATTGCAGGACATGGTGCGAGATTTTGTTATAGACCAAGATCAGTATGTGCGAAGCTTGGGATACGCATCGGTGGCGAGACTTTGTAACATATACGGCAATGCGTTCACCAACCAGGAGATCAAGTACCTCGTCGATACCATTGTGGGTAATCGTGAGCCCAGTGCCCGAGCTGGATGCGCCATGGCCCTCGGTGCTATTCAAACCAAGCTCGGCGGCATGGCGGCTGGGTATCATCTGAAGACTATCCTGGGTATACTCATGTCTCTTTGTAATGACCCTCACCCTATTGTTCACTACTGGGCCCTTGAGGCTCTTTCGCTTGCCTCGGACGCTGCTGGGCTCAGCTTTGCTGGCTACGTCCCTAGCACGCTGGGAATGCTGGCTCAGTTATACGTGACCGAGACTCACCACGCCGAGATCTCATCCGTCATCTCCATGAATCTTGAAGTGGACCTCTCGACGGTGGCCGCTATAGCAAAGTGCGTCGACTCGTTGATCAATGTGCTAGGACCTGATCTGCAAGATGCCAATAAATCGAGAGATCTTATATTCACGCTTGTCAATCAATTCCAGGATGAGAGCGATGTCTTGGTCGAGAAAGCTACATTAGCTTGCCTTGAGCACCTGTCGCTTTATGCGCCTGGCCAGATACAGTTTGGAGAATATGTACAATTGCTGCAGAGATACCTCAAATCGGGAAACGCGACGTTAAGAGATGCAGCTGTGGATGGTCTGCACAACATCATGAAGCGGGAACCGAAGGATGTCCTGCAAGAGGCCGAAGACGGGTTTGAAGAGCAACTTTGGTTGGTCCTCGACAGCGTTCCTGACCATGAAGGTATTCGGAATATTGTGCGCAACTGGATGTATCAGTCCTGTCTTATTGAGACAACGGATTGGCTGCAGCGAGTTCAGACAGTTTTGAAAATGACAAGAGCAAAGACCGAAGCGCAGGACGTTGTCCGACCAACTGGCCGAGTCCCGGATTTGCAGGATGAAGAAGTAGCTGGGTTTGCGGCCGCTCCTTCTGGTGGGAACGAGGGCAAAGATAACGCTGCGCCAGCCGAAGCAGAACCGTTGAGGTGGCAAGTAAGAACGTTTGCTCTTAGCTGCATCAGCGACATCTTCGCCGTGATTGCCAAGGACGTTGCTGCCAACGGGGAATCTGCAGCGCAGACAGCCTTGCAGAACAAAGTGGCCGATGTGGTACGCATGGCTTTCTCGGCTTCCACTTCCAGTGTGTTGGAACTGCGCATCTGGGGTCTGAAGATCATCGGCGCAGTTTTAAAGATGTTTGGGAAAACGCCCGATCCCGACTTTGAAGAGGCTATGCTCCTGGAGCAATACCAGGCACAGATTAGTTCGGCACTGACGCCCGCATTCGCCGCCGAGTCGTCGCCAGAGCTGGCATCGGAGGCCGTCAATGTTTGTGCAAGCTTCATATCGATCGGAATTGTGACCGATGTGGACAGAATGGGACGTATTCTAAAGACGCTCGTGACAGCATTGGAAAACTTCTCCACGGACAATGAAAACGCAGGGATAGGAGAGTTGAAAGGGTTGAGCAGCAACGCGCAGGTCATGGTCAAGATCTCCGTCTTTTCCGCCTGGGCAGAACTTCAGGTGGCAAGTACTGAGCAGAAATACCTGATGGACGTGCTCAAGCCGCACATCGGAACTCTCACGCCCCTTTGGCTGGAGTCACTACGGGAATTTGCCCGTCTTCGATTCGAACCTGATATTTCCATGACTCTAGGCCCTCCTTCTCTTTCAGGCAGCCTTGATACAATCTACGCAGCCTTGAACCGAGAAACTTTGCTCCGATTTTACCAAGACTCATGGCTGAAGCTTGTTGACGCGATTGCGAGTCTGATTGAGCAGGACAGCGAATTTGTGTTCGATGCGCTGGACGGAAAGGAAGCTCACGAAGGAGCACCGAACGGGGCTTCCAAGGGCTCTGCAATCAACTACCGCGATGAACCTGTGGCCTTCTTCTTCGTGCTCTTCGGCCTGGCCTTTGAGGCCCTTGCAATCCGACCGGGCCAAACCGATTCTCTCGCGACAAGAGAGCAGGCGCTCGACATTCTAAAGGCTCTGAAAAAGATACTTCATCCAAGTGTTTCTGGTCACGCCATCTACAGGCCTGATGTTTTTGCTGAGACAATGGACTTACTCGATCGTCTGGTGTTAACAGAAGGGTTGGACATCCAAAGGGTCATTGTCGACATTGCCCGCGGCCTTTGTGTGACACACCCGTCCGCCAGAAGACAAAATGAAGACGAAGGAGACTTGTCAGAGGACATTGATCAGTTGTTCGAATTGACGCGCATCATCGTGCTGGTCCTATCAGGTCTCCTCCCGAATATTGCAGAGGACAACCAGCCAGTCCGACATCAAATGAACGAGGAAGCTGTCATACTTATTCAGAATTCCTTGGATGCCCTCGTTGACGCCGCAGAAGTTTTCCCGTCCATCATCAAGACCGACTTGCATGCATGCATCATACACATTTTTGCCACTATCCTTTCTACTCCTGCTTGTCAAGAGCTGGTCGTCCCCCAATCGCTGGCCATTCTGAAGCGTTTTGTTCTCAGCATGCCCGTCTCATCAGGTCATGGCGCCGACGACGGTCTGCCGCCCCAGGCTCAAATCCAGGGCTGCCTGCGTCGTTTCCTGTCCATTTACCTACATGCGCAGAGAAGAGAAGATCCGACGTCTCTGACTTGTGTCAAGAACTGCCTGCTGGCGACAACCATCCTGTTCACCAGTGGCAAAAATCAGTTGCCTGCCAATCACCCACTTGTCGCTCGGTACCTTGAAGAAATCCTAGACTGTCTCACTGACCGAATGGTAAGCTTCTCCTTCCCTCTTCTTCATCTGCCCAAAAAACAAGTGACCTAATCCGCTCTCTTACAAATAGACCGCCAAGATTGCTGCCAATTGCGCGCGTTCTCTCCTCCTTCAGTCGTCTCCCACACCGGCGGATCAGAGCATTGCTCGCTATCTCTTTCCCAGACTGATAGCCTTTGTCACCAACGTGGAACCTGAAGACCCCGAACGATCACGGTTCCTAGTCACTCACACGCTCTGTGCATACGTTGGGGCCATTCCCAAAAGCCGCGTGCCCGCTGCTATGGCCCTCGTAATACCAACTCTGATGACACGTGCGGCGGGAGAAGGCGAGGAGCTTTACCGAGAAACAAGCACCAGGCTACTAGATCTGGTAGCCACGGATCAAGATGCCTTCAGAGGAATAGTCGGAGCGATGAATAGCGGTCAAAGAGCATTTCTGGAAGAGGTCATCCGCTCAGGACAACAGGCAGGCGATGCAGGGGATAATTCGTCGGCCGATGATGCCGGTAAACCCAGCATCACTCTCAAGATGAATTTTGGCGGCTCATAGTACAGTGAGGGGACGTCAGATCCAACGCCTTCGGGGGATTTCTGTATGTACTTGAATGGCCAAGCAGGGCTATAGAACAGAGAGCGCGATTCCTAGTTAAATGGAGCAATGGGGGTTTCGTTCCTGACTGCTCTGTACACTGGAGATCAAACACCGGAGAAGCAGGATATAACGCCGCGGGACGACAGGATGGAAGAACACTACTATACTACGTACATAATTCATAATACGGAACATACATCAATTTGTCCGCCACGTTTACGCCGAACGATGCAGCTGAAAAAAGTGGTACATAGAGCTAAAGTACGTTGTAATTTGCCCATATGTTGGTCGAAAATGGGGAGCCCCCTCTCGCCAAAAAAAATAAAGGCATTTGAGCCCCCATATCGAATTTGTCTGCTCTCTTCTTTTCGCGAACCTCGCTTCCCTCTCACCAGTCACGGAACGCTGTTTCCTGCTTGAAGTTGCTTTCTGCGCATTGCACTCCCCCTGATGAGTGGGTGCTAACAGAAAAAGAACGGCATGAGCTTCGTGGTCCGCGTCTGACCCCGCGTGCATCTACATTCGACAAAACACAAGAAGGACCATGGTACATGGGATTCGAGTTGTGTCTTTTACGGGCCATGGCCGTGTCCTGAGTCCTGACCCAGACTGAGACGTACTGACTCGAGGGTTTCTCGAATTGGATCCAAAGGAAAGGTGAGAGCAAGTGCTCTTGCCGATATACGCCACTTTACCTTTCTTTACCTCTCCATTTTGAAAAAGCTGCGAAGGAAGCTCTTGCTGTTTGTACTCCGTAGGTAGGCCACGATGAAAATATTGGCGAGCTGGAGACTGGACAGTGGATGGTTTGACCGCCTTCATCGTTCCAGGGGTGATAAAGCCGTCCGGATATTGTACGTAAGCTCGTTCAGGCTGGCACACCGCGATTGTGTACCTAATGTATGTACGTATGTACGGAGTAGCATGTTATCAAAACAGCCGTTAGAAAACAACCCTGCACGGGTACTCCCACCTGTACCCATTTTTATCCATCTGGGGCGTCGGTGCATGTCGCCCATTGGCTGCAGCAGCCATCGAACGGGAGCTCGGCACGTCGCGGCAATAAGCACCATTCCTCGCTTCACGTCCGCTGCAGCCGTCATTCTTTCCTTCTATTTCCCCTCGCTTCCTCTCTCTTTCTCAGCCCAAGTACGGAGTGGGTTTGTCCGTCTTGCAATATGATGATCCATAGCTAGGTATGATGGACTGCTCGTCTCGGCTAACCGTTAATCTAGGTATGTAGGTCGTATGTAGCTTTTTTCTGATGAGTAGGATCCCTGGCTCGGTAGCGAAGCGTGTTGAATGTCTTTCTTTACCTTGTGCCAGACACTTGCTTCGTTGATTCCGTATCTTTTATAGCAGGATCGTGATCCCCAGCCCCAACATCTTTGGTTCTCGCTATCAATAATTTAGCCCTAATGACTCTGCCTTGAAACAGCTTTCGATTCAAGATTCGGACCACGGCTTTTGCAGCTGTGGTGTTGGCCAAGGTGACATAGGCATGGCCACGAATCCTATGCATGGACTCTGCCAGTGGGATGTTCATGTTCATGATGGCGAGCGAGTGTTCACTGATTTGGTAGCGAATCCAATCAGATACTTCACTTGGCCACGCTTTGTATTGGATAGACGTGACGATAACGCTGCATGACTCTTGGGCGGCATGTCCGCGGCCATGATGAGAGGTTGAGACAACTATAGGTATCTGCGTTCCAAGTACGCTTAGGCCAGTTGACTGCAAATCTAACTCGTACATAGGTGGTGGCTCGTTTTGAGGTGGAGGAGGACCATAACAGGAGGGCGGCTGGTTGTATAATAATGTTACTGCCGGATCGTTAAAAGCTGGGGTCGTGTAAGGGTCCCACGCGATATTTATGGTTGGTCGCACTGGCTCGCCAGAGTCGCCACAATATAGGTACCATGGGCCAATATGATTTTGTGTTATCTGAGAATTGTAGGCCGGCATCATCCTGTGAGGGTCCATAGTCATGATGCCACCATAGGCAGTGCCTGTTGTAACCTGATCTGGCCTGAGCCATCCGATAGGGTTATTCATCAAGTCAAGGTGACGTGTAGGTTCGCAGCCTGGGCCGAGCTATGCAGAGTCACGACCTTGTTAGTTATGTTCTTGTTGAAGTTCGTCTATGCCTAGTTTTCAAACCAGGCTCCAGCGGAGGTGAACTTATAAAGTGGAAGCTGAGACAAATAGAAATCAGATAAGACGAATCATACGGGACTTGTGAGTGACGTAGCATGATTCATGCGGTTTCTCGAGGGTGGCAGGTTCGAAGTGAGACTATGAGCTTGGGTCGCAGCCTGTCTCCATGGCTCAGATCCACGATATTGTGCCGGTCTTGCGACGAAGTGTCTGATTTTGATCGATTTTGTTCTGTTTTTGTCACATCCAGTGATGGATTTACCTTGGAATTTAACATCCCGAAGTCGTGCTGTCGTTGACGAAATGGAAATCAAGCATGTCTTGGTCAGCATTACATGCGAAGATGGGTTGGAGTCGTTGGACCAGAGGCCGAAAGGCCGAGATACGAAATGCAGCGCTCAAAGCCACAATAGAATAGTATCAGGCCCGTGCCAATGTTTCACCGCAATATAAAGGGAAGAGAAGACTTACACATAAGTTTTGTGACATTCTCTCGTCCACGGAGGCGAATCCAACCCGAAGTACTTAGCTGGAATAGTTCCACGTACTCCACATCGCAGTCCACGCGAAGCCAGTCCTTAAAGTCTTGCCAAGACGCGCTGAAGGGCAGCTATGAAGGACGAAAAAGGTTGTCAGATGAAGGAAAAGTACGAAACGGTTATGAGAGAGCAGATAGGTAGTCTTTGAGACGAGGAATAGGTGAAGGGATTAGCTACAAACCCCGCATACGGGTACGTAGTAGATACCAGTTGTGTCTCCAGGCTCCACGTCCACCATGATGGTATTTGCCGGGGATCCTGCCTGATGAGATATTATGCCTGATGTAGCGCTCATAATTTTGGCCTCGTGTCAAAGAATGGGTGCAAATAAAGCACAGGCAGCTTGTGATGATTTCCTCGAAGCTTGTTGACGAGAAGAGAGATTTAAAATCAACGGCGAACTTGACTGAACTGAGAACGACCTGTCCTCAAAAAGTCCAGTAACGCTGTGGGACGAGACGAGTCATTCATTCGCAGCCAAGGCTTTCTTAATCGGGATGTAGCAGTGACTGACATGAAGTTATAACTTGACGTGACTCAAAGAGAGAGGAATGAAACAGGTTACAGGGCTGTGGACACGGCATTGGGCGAGGCAATGATGTGATGATACGCCCGTAACCCGTTCCTGTGGTGATACGAGAAGCGTAGTGTCGGAGTGAGCATGAAACCACAAGGAAGAGAATTACTTGGCGTCATGTATGGCAGCCAGCGCTTCCTCCATCCATGGGACACCGTGCCGACAATGTCGAGCGCAAACTCTTGTTGACGACTCGTTGAAGACATAGGTACTAGTATCGTTCCCAACCGTCCTCTGTAGAAGAAATTGGAGAAACGAGGAACTAATCAGCTCAAGAGCTGTGCAAGGTCCATATACATGCACGGCTTGATGGGTCGATCGAGTCCTGACGTGGGTAATCGACATGGTGATGAAGCCAAGGCCTTACGCTTCACTTGGTAGACGCTGCCAGCACAACGGTCAACCCCCGACCAACAGCCCCTTACGTGACATGAGACGGCATGGCCGAAACCGTGACTTGGAATTGAACAGATCGCCATTACGGAGTACACATACTCACAGTAACGACTTCAACTTCCATTCCAACTCCTAGGGACCTAGGTACTTCAAACTTGACCAACTTTGAACTCGGTACAAAGGCGCAGATGCTGCTAGCCTTCGTTTGCAGCAGAGTCACAAGTTTATTTTATCGCCTGTCTGCCTACACATATATGTATATACGAAACGTTAGACAACGGATGAATGTTGAAGGTTCTAAATTCAGGTTTGGCTCAGTAGCCGGTGCCCAATAAATGCAGGGAGGCAAACAATTCAATATACGCATGCAGATTACCTACGTACATGGGAAACCGTACATGGGAAAGCCATGTCGCGCAGTGATGTGCAGTAAGCGGCCTGCTAGACTCGGCATTCCGATATAGCAAGGTCTGCCCCTTATAACTTGCCATTTCACCAAGTAGGTACCACTGGCACGGCGATTTATTTTTGGACTCATCGTCTTCTCGCGATGCTTGCTACCGTACCGGTATCGGACTGGACTTCGGAGTGAGGCATTCGGCTAGTTGGCCGAAGGGCGGTCTGTTCAGCCTGTGGTATGAACGACCCCTGAATGTTGACCAGGGATGATGGGCTCTAGAAGATGGCCCTGGATGATGCTCCCTGGACGATGGCCCTGCGTATCAGTAATACGGAGTACATACCATCATAACGTTACCTAGGATTCCGCGTTATCGCGATCTGGCACCCGGGTTCGTCCCACCCCTTATTTACCCACTTTCTCGCCTTTGTCTCTAAGCCTTGTTTCTGCAAATGTTGGCCCATCTCTTTGCAGTGGCCCGTCAAGTAAATTATAATAGCTTAGGTAGGTTGGATATTAAATGGGGGCGGGTCGAGCCGCCAGACAATTTTGGTCTAAAAGAACGGCGTCAGCTTCCATCTCAAGGAACCTCGTTTTCTGCCGCTGTTGATCGGTGGCAGAACTTACGGATTGACCAGTCGCTGCACCTGCCTTCATGATATGCAAGATCTCATCCCGAAGAGCATTAACGCTTCAGATTGTTTCCCTTCTACGTGATACGTCTGCCGAGGGGTTGTGTGATCGGATGCCCGATGTGTTCATACGTTTCGTGTCCTGAATGCAAGCAACCTGACCATGCATCCGTTCATCATTTATGGTTGGCCAGTATGGCAGCTTCAATTATACCTGAAAGAAAACGTGTCGTCAAGCTTTGACGCGTCCTCTGCAATGACTATAGGACTTGCCGAAGCCATACTCTCGGCCCCATCCCGTTCCGTCCATAAACTGCTCGTTTCAATTGATCCTACGGCAGCCTCCCATGGACTTGCCTCATTTGCCGTGTCCGCAAGAGACAGCAGCACGTAGTACTGTGAGTTGGACGCCAGTATTTCTGGAGACTCAGACCCATGGTCCAGCCAGCTGATCTGCAATTTCGGGGGCTTTTTACATGCCGGTAGGTACTGCTCGACGTTCAATGACTTTGGTCCTTGCGATAAAGGATCCCAGACGTACGATGCGCTCTGTCTTTCATCTCCTTGGCACGATATAAGAAGCACTTCCCTGGAGGTTGGATGCCAGACGAAGTCGACTGCAGAATGGAACAAGAGTGCTGCGCGTAGTTCTGCCGCTGCGAGGTCCCAGATCCATATTGTGAAGGGAGAGTCATCCAGTCTTGTAGCAAGAAGCGTTGAGGATGCATCAAAAGACAGCGAAGAACAACCCAAACGAGCCTCGCTGGGTATCGTCGCGCTCTCCACTACAACCTGCGGCGAGGTAGCCTTTTCTGCTCTCAAGAATGTACGCGTATTATCGGCAATTCCCATCTGTTCTTGCCAAACCTGATTGTAAAAACATCGTCAGCTACTTGCGAAGATATTTGTCGTAAACGTTGTTGGCGCTCTTGCACGCCGGAAACTGAATCATACCTGCAGTGTTTCGCTCGGAGTGATGACAGCAGGGTGGAAAAGTCTCATCAGTGAACGCCAAGTTGACGTCTGTAAAACGAGGACACCCCGACTATGGTCTCCGATGGCACATAGCCTCGAGTCACTGCTTAACTGACATGTCTTGATTCCTAGTTGCAGTTTTGACTCAATCTCGTCGTTGTTTTTCAGTGTCAATCTAGACGCATCTATAGTCCGATAGTGCTGGCCGTTTGAAGTACATATGACCAGCTTTCTGCCTTGTGTGGGAGATTCCCATAGTATAATCCACCTCCCGTCTGGAGTCCATTGAATCCCTTGAGCATCTAAGGTCTGAGGTCGCCAAGCTCTCATAATTTTCCGGGAAGAAGGATGATGAACGCTAACCATGTCGTTCCCATCCACCCTTGTTAACATGACGAGATGTCCGGTTGCAGGGTGGATCGAGAAGCCACGAGTTGCCGAAGCCGACTGGAAGAATTTAGGGTTGCTGATCTCGACTGCTCTAGAAGAGGCGAGATCAAAAACACTCAGCTTCAGGCCAAACGGAGCCCAGGTCAAGACTTCCCAGTCGGTGGCTCCGAATTGCATCAAAGGGATACTGCCAAGAGGCGCAGAGGGATTACTGATGACGGCACGGAAAGACGAATCGCGAGCGGGAGACACTTGAAAATGATCGCCTGCAGAGACGAGTATGTTTGTTGAAGATGGGGACCAAATGAGAGTGCTGATGGGGCCGGTCAACTCTGGGGCCAGTTTGACAGTATGGACGATCTGCAGGGTCTTAGTTGACCGGATAGAGATGCTGGAGGAGGTACTAAGCACTGCCACGTAGAGACCGTCTGGACTAGGCGCGCAATGTGAGGTAGCTTCACGATAGATGTCAGCGACTGCTATTGTATTCATTTAATGTATCAACTCCGCCGCTTGCTCCTCACATTTGAAGGGCCGCGAGTGATGCATCGGAGCTGGTCCAGCATCCCACATCTTCGCCCTTACTGAGCGCGGTCCACTGCCGATACCACTATGGCCTGTGCCGGTCGTTGGAAGCTGCAAAGGCAGACGCGATGGCTGCCGAAGGAGACACTTGCGAGGTTTCCGGTGCTTTTTGCTTTCTATTGCGCCCAGGACCGAGGCTGGGTTACCGCCTCTCGAACCAGGGGCATATGCTGTGGCGTCTAAATATGTCGTAAAGATGCTGACGTCGTTTGTCGCAAAGGGTTATCCCGCTCGCTTTGTCATATGGCGATGATGGACTCGCGCGTGTTTGTGCGGGTAAGAGTGAGCGCGAGCAACAAGCATCGCGAGAAGCACGAACCCGGTTGCGCTGGTGGTTTACTAAAGTTTCCTTCTTTGGACTAGCGCAGGCATCCTCCTTTTGCGGACCATGTGTGACGTGACACGTCTTAATCTTGGCAGCTATGTACCTAGCTAATAATAAGCGTCGAAGACGAAGGCAATGAATATTTGCACAATAGACCGACACTTGTACGATGCAGTCAGTACTAATCTGCGACCTGAGCAAAAGATTTGGTGATGATCCGCCTTCTTCGTGGCAATAGGGTTAACTGGTACAGTGTACTCCGTACCGTCTGACGAATTCTGGTTGCCCGAATGGCAAGCTGAGTAATCTCAAGGGAAGTCCTTTTCACAACCTGCAGCCCAATGTCTGAAGCATCTCAACAATTCGATTCCCTCCGGTTACGTCAATACCTGTTTAGCTTTGCCTCTCTTGTTTATCTTCAAGCTTGTTCTTGTTCATCCAGCATGGAACAGAAGACCATTTCTTGAGACTCTGTACCCGAAGCCCGAGTGCTGCGATACCCCCGTGCGCACGAATCCGAACCATCTTGTTCATTGTACCGACAATGACCGGTGTAACGAGATCCACGATGCATTCTATTACGATCGGAGCTCGGAGCGTGGTTCTGGGTGCATGGCGACGCGGCACAAAGCTTCCAGAGAAGTCTTGTTATAACTCGATTCGACGACAGCTCGGTACGTCAGCCTCGGCCGATCAGAAGGCGCCTGAGGTGGCGACTACGGAAACTACCAGATCTCTACGTCGAGATGAACTTCGTAATGCGAAGCCGTTCTCGGAGTTCTTGACCGACAAGTATAATCGTCAGCATGATTACTTGCGCATATCGATCACGGAGCGATGTAATCTACGATGCGTTTACTGCATGCCGGCCGAAGGGGTTCCATTATCGCCGAATCGAGACCTGCTCACCACTCCGGAAATAATCATGCTGTCATCCATATTTGTTTCCCAAGGGGTCAGCAAAATTCGACTCACGGGCGGCGAACCGACCGTTCGGCGGGACATTGTGCCATTGATGCAGCAGATCGGGGCACTACGAACCGACGGCCTGAAAGAGCTCTGCATCACCACAAATGGCATAACTCTGCGCAGAAAGTTGGACAGCATGGTTAAGGCTGGGCTTACTGGTGTCAATCTGAGTCTGGATACGTTGGACCCTTGGCAGTTCCAAATCATGACCCGTCGGCAAGGCTTCGAAGCCGTGCGGGACAGCATCGACAGAATTCTGGAGATGAACAAGCTCGGTGCGGGCATCAAACTCAAGATCAATTGCGTGGTTATGCGGGGAGTCAATGACAGTCAAGTACTTCCTTTTGTCGAAATGACGCGAGAAAAGGACTTGGAGGTACGGTTCATCGAGTACATGCCGTTCGATGGCAACAGGTGGAACAAGAACAAGATGCTCGGTTACTCAGAGATGCTAGACATGATCCGTGAGCAACATCCAGGACTTCAGAAAGTTTTGGACCACAAAAACGACACAAGCAAAGCATGGCACATCCCCGGCTTTGCAGGTCGAATCGGATTCATCACAAGCATGACGCACAACTTTTGCGGAACCTGCAACCGGCTGCGCATCACCAGCGATGGTAACCTGAAAGTGTGCTTATTTGGCAACGCAGAGGTCTCCCTGCGAGACATACTGCGGCGATCCAACAACGGAGATCCTATTGAGGCCCTCGATACGGCGCGTCCGGAAGCTGATCAGTTATTGGACATCATCGGCATGGCAGTCAAGAATAAGAAAGCGAAGCACGCTGGCCTTGGCGAATTGGAGCACATGAAGAACAGGCCAATGATTTTGATAGGTGGGTGACTGAACCTCTATCTCTCTGTTCGTTGGGTTACAACCATGGTCGGCGGGCAGACCGAGAGCGATGATTTGCATCAATTCTACTGCTTCTATTCCCACTATGAACCGCTGTGGCGGGGCTGCCATGATGCATGCATTCAACGTAGGGACAAAGTTTACCTTGACTTGTTTGCATTGAGGTTAAGACTTCGGTGTTGTAGCTGTGGGAACAATGCTGAGTGGTGACCAATATTAGATCCAATTGCGGCATCACTCAATGTTCCATCTGCCAAAACTCGCGGCTTCATGAGCACGCTTGGTGGAGCTTTCGGATCGCATTATTCCGCGCCTAGTAGCAGATGGGCCTGCCAAACGAGGCTCTTTTCGACATTACGGACTTTGGCGAACAGGAACGAGAGCACCCACAATGACCAAGCAGATGCCAAACGCCTCACGCACGTATCTGATTCAGGATCAGCACACATGGTTTCTATCAGCGAGAAAGCAGTTACAAGTCGCACAGCCACAGCAGCGTGCCGCGTACGATTCTCCAACAAGACAGCCATGTCGCTGATACAAGAAAACCGAATGAAGAAGGGCGACGTGTTGGGCGTAGCACGTATCGCCGGCATCATGGCGGCCAAACGAACGCCGGATCTGATCCCGCTGTGTCATCCGATTGCCATTTCACACGTCACCATTGACCTCGACCCCGCCAAAGGAGGTGAAGCCATCGAGATCCGAGCCACTGTGACGTGCGATGGCAAAACGGGGGTTGAGATGGAGGCTTTGACAGCAGCTTCGACGGCGGCACTGACAGTGTATGATATGTGCAAGGCGGTGGACAAGGGGATGGTGATTGATGGCGTACGGGTCGTGTTCAAGGACGGCGGCAGAAGTGGGAGATGGGAAGCAGACTAGACATCAAATCAAACGTGCATCTATCTGTCCATGTGATGATCCATATACATACCTAGTCATCATCTTTGTTGAGATTCCTTTCCTGCGGCGCTGGCTCTAGCTTTCTTATGTCGTCTACCACAGTACCACACTCGAACTCTATGTTATGTTTTGCGGTCTCGAAACGAAGCCGCTGGTTCACAGAATCTTTATTGCAACGATGATAGAAAATATCTTGAATGTTCATGTACCTAAGTGCTTGACACGAGCTAGGGATAATCCACTACATCTGTACCTCTGTACATACCTCTAACCTACATGATGCATGATAATCGCATTTACATACCTACCTACAGCAAGAATCCACAAGCTTCTCTGGACATAAAACATTTCCAGAAAGATATTTAGCCCGAGGGCGCTATTCAAGCCATGCATGACAATACATTACGAGAATTAGCGCTGATTGAGAGCAAGCTCAATAAAGACACCAATCGTGAGACACTGTCTGTGTCGTCTGCGGGTTCATTGGGCCGCGGCCGCACGCTATGTAGGTATGTCATCTGCACAGAGTATGCAATATACTCGCCTCTGTTTCATGATCATACATCGGATCCTTCTCCCATGATACGGAGTACGGAGTATGGTGTGCATACTCCGTACACATGTATAGGTATATACATACTCCGTTGGTACTTCCGTATATACCACCTACATAGGTAGTACTTACTACTCTGTACGTATGACGACGGAGAAAGACGCACTACGGCACAGGGAACGATATCGTGGAATGCGTCTATCGGATCTAGGTCCAGGATGGCACGAGGCGATTTTTATCTCGCGTAGCAGGGGATCAAGAAGCGAACCTTGGATCATGTACATTAGGTACATACATACATACATGTACTCCGTACTCCGTACACATGAGAGCAGAATGAATTGCCGACGCGATGATTGGCCAGGTCCCGTGGACGGTGGGCGATATCGCAGCCAAAGTCGACTCCAACTTTCTTCAACTCCACTTCACCTGACTGGGAATGCGCCCCTGGCCTTGTGCATGCAGGCGCGGTAATAAAGGATGCACCATGGGAACCCATCGAGATGGAATCATCCAGCCATTGCATGTTCCAACGAGAAAAGGTCCACCACGGTTCCCCATCTTCATCCCATCGAGCGGCGGTCGAAAACCGAGCGGTGTGCCATCTCCTCTGCCTTGCAGCAAGCGGCAGAGCGTTATTTGATCGGATGTGCGTGCATGACACGATGGCAACGGCAGTCGCGGATGAATTGCAACCCTGTAATAAGGCTTCGGGTGCATGTGCGTTCTAACTTCTTGGTATCGATGCGAAGAGACTTCTAGTGTGCGTCCAGAACAAAAAATGACATCACAGATGCAAGAAGGACAAGATGACCTTTCGAGTTCTCAATGTCTTCAGTGTTCACGAAGCACAGGGTGGGCATCTGAGGTTGGCCGAGAACAGCGGAAGAAAAGCAGTTTGCCAGTCTCAGGCCCCAGGGTAATAAGCAGGATACATTTCATCCCGCCAAGCGATCCATTTGAGCCCTTGTTATCCCCGATTCATGTCTGCGCATTCCTTTTGTTGCGGCAACGACGCCAATTGGCCAGCATGGCGTTTCTTTGAAAAAGACCACTCGATTTACCCCAAGTGCCGAATCGGCTTGTGGAGATATGCTTTGGGGGAAATGAAGAATCCTTACATACGAAATATGTAACGTTCTTCTTTCTTTTTGGTACGGCAAATGCCATGTGATGATGTGCACCTCCAATATTACTCTGGAGTCTGTACGAATGTCTACGGAGTACTCCGTACATGTAGGACCTGATTACTATGTGCGCTGACGATTTGGATGAAGAGTTCGGTCGACTGACTCGGACTATACTCCGTACCTACTGGCTCTTCTTTCTAAGTTCTCGGATGCTGTGCATGCAGTGAGATGGGACGAGAAGTTCTTGAATGCGAGTCACGCACAATGTGTGCGCCTACCGTAGGTAGCAGGGCGAGTTTTCTCCTTGGGATTCGCAGCTTCCCAATGACCATCGGTCGCCAATGCCATAATATACACATACTCCGTACTGTTGCTACATATCGTAGGTTGAAATTATAGATTGGATGAACTCTCATGCGCGGGGCGATGGTGAGGTGAAGGATTGCTGAAACACTTGCACTCCATGAGTTGTCACTTTATTTGGCTCGCTTCCGACTGGACGGGGAAGACGCAGGTGGGGTTTCCGGATTCAAGTTCGACTTGGATGACCGGCCGTAGACGGATCCGGGATGTGTAACGACGACGGAGTACGGACTCGCGGAGGACTCAGGAGAGAACGGTGGATTGACTCTGACGGGTCGAGAGAGCCTGGATTCCCAAGAAGAAGAAGAATGAACAATGAACAATGGCTCGTCGTTCGCTGTTTTCGACTGCCGCCTAAGAACTTAAGAAGGCCGTGAACGTACATGATATCACGATTTTGTTGGTGCACGAGGCAAGGTAGCACTGAGCCCTTATTTTAGACATTGGACACGTTGAAATCACTTGGGCCGTTTGGGCGGTGAGGCAAACGGTTTCAAGCTGTCACTCCGTAGGGGTCCAATGCCGCAGACGAAGAAGCTTCGCGATGTGCGTACGCGGCGGTCGGTGACAAGCTGGAAGCAGGGGGTGAATGGGTAAGTGGCAGGGTGTAGGGGTGGAAAGGCCAATCATGTGCTTGCGATAAGAGAAAGGGGACTTTTGCGACAATCCCGGGGGAGTTATGGGGCTGATCCAGATCATCACCCAGCCCCCTGCTTCACACCTCCCCTAGCTGCCTTCTTCATGCACACTGCCGTCGTCTGTGTGTTCAGTACCAATCGCGGGCAGGCAAACGCCCACTTCGAGACTCCACCAAGGCCGAGTGGTGCCCAGACAACGTCCGCCAGGTTCGAACGTAAGGAGGAATAATAAGGAGATGGCGGGGAGCTCACAGATCAGTGGCCTCGTCTCTCGAGTCTCGAGAGCCTAACAAATTCATTTCTCAGCATTGTGAAGTGAGGCGATGGAATAAGGCAAAGTAGAGCTGGTTTGTAGTACATACATACATGTGTACCGAGTAGGGCCTCCATCGCCGCCGCCTGTCGATGATGTAATTTTGCCGAGTTGTCAAAGACATTCGCTGCAGCTGCAAACGCGCTGCGACATACCGGTAGCCAAGCAGCTGAGATACGGCGGCTTGCAGCTTTGTTGCGATCGATGGTCACCGCCCCGCCTCTACTGTGTGATTGGTGCTCGATTCAGATGGCAAAGGCGCTCGTCTACGCACAACTACCTACGTTTTCGTGATGTTGGGTGGTCACTGGTGGCACGAGCAGCAAAACGCCACATCCGTCCTACTTCCTCATCTGGCTGTCGGCGTGTTGTCTTATTTCGGAATCCTCTCTGGTCTCGCCGCCACGGCATCCCCCTTACGTACTCCGTATTTTTGGTACACAGGCCTTTACCTACCTACTCTAAGTTCTGTAGTAGACTGTAGACTGTAGTCTGTAGGATGTATGTACCGGCGAGACGAGTCGAGGAATGTTGGAGTTGCGATCGAGCCTCGAGGAGACACCTTGCATTCTTGTCTCGCCAACGCCCTTGCAAGAATGACGTTCCTCCACGACAGGGAAGACGACACGGACCAAGCTGCCCGTGCAGGCCTGTCAACTTGACATGATCTAGATTCCCTTGTCAAGCGACGTCCAGGCCCAATCGTGTGAATTTCGAGAGAGGACGCTCCGCTTGCCAAGGCTCCCCTGCGCGCCTGTCTCGTCTCTGTCTCTCTCTGTTGCGCCCGGTGTCGCTGCTGTGTCGGTCACCGGTGATATGTCTCTCATGTGTCGCTCCGTGTTGCTATTACTTGCTAATGCCTCGCCGGTGTGGCCTTTTGGCATAATTATTGCTGTTTGGGGGCTCAAGCGCTTGACTCGCATTGCCACATGCCGGACCGGCCGCTGTTGGCCCCCGAAGCTAGGCCCTGAAGCTGCTCTCGGCGCCGCACCTTCTGCCACCAACCACCGCCAACCGGTCAGCCAGCCGCCAGCCGCCAGCATCTGGAATCGGGTAATTATCCGACAGTCTGACATCTGGAACACTTGGAAGTTGGAACACCTGGCACTTGGCCTGCACTGACTGGGCACTGACCATTGTCCCGTCTTCATGCTCCGCCTCCATTCCCGCACCGCGATCCCGACCCGGCATGCACCTCGCAGCCAGCCTAATAAACTACATTTAAGCCATTCTTATTAATTACCCTCGTCCCGCCTTTTACTCTTGCGCAGCCGAAGCCGACAAGCCTCTTTATTCCTCAGCTGCCCATGCCGAGTCGCTTGTTGTGCCATCATATCCTTACCGTCCTGAACATCAACATCGTCGAACGACATGAGAGATAACTAAGGACGCCCAGAACCGAAGTCGCCTCTCTCTCGCCTTCTATTGACGACTTTGTTGCACTCCGGTCACCTTCGCTCTTCCTCGACCGAACCTCGTCCATCCATAAGCAAGGCCTAATTCTTGACATCTCCCTGCCTTCATCATGGCAGCCCAGCTCATCATGCCCACGCTGCCGATAGATCAGCAGCAGTCGCAGCACTTTATGCCCAACCACACACACACGTACGCAACCGCGCCTGTGCAGACTCACAGCAATCTTCAGAGCTACCGTCACCACATCCGCTCTCAGTCGTATCAGGTTGCTGCGGGATCTCAGATATCGCCTCTCAACACCTCGAACACGCTGCAGACCCAGGTCTTCTCTACACCACCATCGCCCAATGCACAGTACATTCCGTACAGCCAGTATGGTCGCCATGGTCAACATGGTGGTCGTCCCTTGTACATGCCCGCCGTTTTGCGTCGATGCGATGAATTCCCATCACACGAGGTCGTCAGGTGTCGAACCGCCAGCTCCAGCTCTTCCAGCGACACGGACTCTACGTTCAAAAGGGCCAACAGCATTCTCATGAGCATTCCTGGCCTATCTATATTGGGTCAGCACTTTTCGCAACGGCCGGCTTGCGAGAGCCCCAGGACACTGGAGGGTAACTGGAAGTTGGATGCGTTCCCTCAAGTCGATGGCGTGCCTACACGCAAACACTGGAAGGTAAAGTCATAACTTTTTTTCCGTCCCGACCCCCCAAAACTAGATTCACCTTTGCTGACCCTTGTTCTTGTTCTCAGCCTGATTCCGAATCGACGGTTTGTGATGACCCAGTCTGCAGGCGCACATTCAACACCTTTGTTCGACGACACCACTGCCGCAAATGCGGTCACATCTTCTGCGACTGGCACTCCAGCGCCCTCATCCCCCTCGACCACAACGCCGAGTTCAACCCACGAGCAGATCCATCCCGCACCTGCAATTACTGCTTCAACGAAGTCAAGGCTCGTCACAGCAGAAGCAGAAGCAATAGCCAGAGCTCCATCTCAACTACTGACGAGGACGTTCCCGCGACCCCGTCGGATGCTCCGCCAATGCCCGGGGTAACAGCCCCTCACAAGTCGGAAGCCCCAGTAAGCGTTCAACGCGAATGGGATTGGAGTACCTTTTAAGCTCAAAGCGCGGGGAGAGACCATGCGCGTAGTCAGTGCTTCCGGTCGCGCAAACGCTCACCGCCACTTTCCCGACAGAGGATGCCATGCCACAAGTCAAATCGCTTCCCATTGGGAGCAGTGGAATGCGAAAGCGCTGCGAATGGCTGGTCTCTTCATAACGAAGTTGAGCCGTTCTTTTTCCGTCATTCTCGTCTATATTCTTTGCTCTTTGATTCAACTTGATTTCACCTTTGTTCTAATTTTGCAATTCTAATTTTGAGGTTTTAGCCTTTTCTTTTATTAATCTTGAAGCGAGGTGTTATGGGAGGTACGCAGGCGTCGATGACCGGCCAAGCCACAAGTCTGATGGCATCCGGCAGTCAAGGTCTTTTTGTTTGTTTTAACGTTCTATTACTATCTACCTATTTTTGTGCCATTCTTCCTCTTCGTCCTCTTCTTCTCTTTCTTGTACTTTCTACTCATCCTCTAATTAGCGAAGAGACTTTTCAACTTATCAGCCTATAGATTAGACTTCTTGGGTGGCCCTTATTTTTCTCTTCAGATGATTCTGCTTTTGCGATGGTAGGTATTATGGTCCGTGGTTTGGTTTTCCTTTATTGACGGCCGTCGGCGATACCCTGGAGTCAAGGAATTCCGCTGATGGTACTCCGTACGCAGAGCAGCGAGATGGGGGGTTGATAGAAGCGCGAGGCAATTGCTCTTCGTCCTTTTTAGAAAGTGAAATTTGAGATTTGAGTTTGCTGCAGACTACCTCAGCTGATCCTGTGTATCGCTCTCAGTGTGCGTGGTTAGAAGTCATCTCGAATGTCAATTGCGCATATGTATCCGTGGCCATTGGTGCTCTCGTTCCTGTACCTATGCTGTGTTACTACGCTACCAGCATGCATGGTTATTCGTACATTTACTTGCATGTGCATATGCGACTGTGTATGTATATCATCATGTACAATCCACTGTACCTACGTACCTACAAATGCAACTGTATCTACATACGCCCCTGGTAACGCTCCAACTTCCGCCTGTCCACCATCCGACAACCATCGACAAGCACCCCAACAAGGCTCAAGCCCTTGACACACTACCTAGTGAACCCACTGGCTATAGTTTGCAACATCCATCCAACACCAGCCAGCACACCAGCAGGACGAACAGCCCAGAAAATTTATCTGCGTGCGAATGGGGTGCCTGTACGTTACTCAAGACGTCACGGGAAGATGATAATGGCTCATAGGACGATTCACGAACCTTCTCCAGAGCTTCTCCTGCCTCTCCAGAAAAGAGATGAAAAGGCACGATAACGACAATCAATCACGCAGATGGAAAAGGGGTAGGAAACGGCAAAAGTACCAGTCTAGTTATGATTGCTCTTTGCAACACTGTTCAAAATCTACCATCACACGTTCCTTCATGCTCTTCGTCTAGTCCGTCCGTTTGCCTTCTTGCTAGGAGCCACTGCCTGCAAATCCTCCGCCTCTTCCACCTCTTCAATATCCTCGAAATGGCCATTAGCTTGCCCATTGACCATGGCCTCGCCTCCATAGACTTCCTTCTCGAGACCACGCGCGGCATCCCAGCCAGCCTTCTCGGCAAGTGCTACATTGCTCAGACGGCGATTGGGCTTGGCGTTGTTCTTGCTGTTGGCGGAGCTGCGCTTAACATAACTTGCGATGAAGAAGCTGACAAACAGGTAGGTCAAGGGTGCCAGATATAGGACGTTAAGCCAAATGGCAAAGGTTTCGTTTGCTGTCGTGATGCATGGCTGCGCAACGTAGATTGTTTCGGTGATGAGAGAGGATTTAGGGACGGCACGACCAGAGGCAACGATGGATTCGGATGCGGACGCAGCGGCACCACCAAATATGAAACTTTTCAGAAGATCTAACACGCCAGCGGCAGCGGGGTTTATAGCGTCGGCAGCGGCGCCGACGGGTAGGTCATCGGCTTCGGTTGCAACTCTGGTCACGGTGACGGGAGCAACATACGTCACAAAGGAGTGCAGAATGGCATACGAGGCTCCCACGATGAATTGCGTGATTTGCATGGTCGTCAGGGATCGCTTGATGACGAGAGGCACCCGGATAGAAAAGGCCGTCAGAGTATAGTAGGTATACATGAGGGCGTGGATGAAGGAGTTGACCAGGGTGAAGACCCAGATGGGCGCCGACATGAAGCGCATGCCAGCCCACATGCACAGCATCGCACCGGCATGGTGGTAGGTCTGCAGCGTCGAGCTGAACTTGCCCTTGGCGAGAATGATGAAAGTGTCCAGCACCTCGTAGAACTTGCTCAGGTAGAAGATCCAGCCGTAGTAGTTGAGGCCTTCGTTCCAGACGCGTCCCGGTTGCGTGTTGCTTGGTTGGCTACCGACGAGGCTGCTGACCAGAGTTGTCGGATCTGCGCTCTCCCATTGTCCGGACGTATCGTTGAAGTACAGGGAGCTGCCCAGTCCAGACGGCCCGTGAAGACGGCACACGCTGTCTGCAGAAGCTGCCACACCATCAGGCCCAAAGGGACTCACCATGCTGCGCCGCATGGTGCTCAGCATGCCCCAGAAAGTCCATGCTGAGTAGACGGCCAGGAAGACATTGTGCATGACAACAAAGGCGAAGAAGACTCTGGTCTTGCTCATGGCCCATGGCTTCTTATTCCTCGAGGCATTGAATATGTTGAGAGCCTTGGCTGTTACGGCGTAAAGGGCCGCAATCGTCAAAGGCACCTTGGGATCCAGAGCGGCCTGATATACCGAGTCGGGGATATTGAACGGTCTCATGATGGAGATGGGTTGCGCGGCCGGCGATAGCACTGTCGGTTCGTTGGTCGGAGGAAAGACGAAGAGACTGGCGTCCGGCATGGAAGCCATCAGATAGGCTTGAAGGGCGGACATGCTGAAGGCTAGCCGATTCTTTGTGTTATTTTGTATTCAATATTTTTGCACTCCAGGTGCGTCGAACATGCAATATTCCGGGAGGGGATGATAGGTACCTATTTAGGTAGCTTGCGCTCGCGTCGTGGCACAATCTCAGTTGGCAGCCGACGTAGTCGAATTGATGCACTGCCTGTCCTTTGAGTAGCGAGAATGCGCTGAGCAACCGGAAGACCAGAGTCTCCAGAAGCAGAGAAGTTGGAAAAGGTTAGGCGAGAGGAGATGGCTTCTCTTGTTTTTTTTTTTTTCTGGGCTGCAATAATTATTTTCAGTTGGGATGTCTTCGCCAGACCCCGGCCACCCAGCTTCTCTTTCCGGGGGGGGGGTTAGGCGGGGACGGAACGGTCTAAGCCAGGGCGTGCGCGTAGTCAAAGCAGTGGGATGCGTGCAGCGTAGCTATCTCAAAGTTGCATTGGGGTCTTGAAAGAGGCAAGAGCAGCCGCATCGTCCTTTGTTCTTGACGTGTCTCTGCGGTATCATGTATATGTAGGGAAATCTAATTACCTATGTAGGTATGTATGTATGACAGTATGATCGCCTCAATGCCTCATGGCTGGATACTCATGCTTACCTCACGCTGCGCTTGACGTCTAGCATCCTGTTTCCCTACCGCTCTGCAGCCCCAAGCCTCAATGCAACGTCGCTTAATCAACAATCAGCAAGCGGGTTGGTCGTGCGCCTTCCCGCCTTCTACGGAGTATAGATAAACCTGCACTATGCCACAGCGTGGGTGAGGTGAGGTTGTTGAGACGCACAACGCCACAACAAGCACCCCGCTCTATGGCGTCGTCCCCTAGCGTTGCGGTTGTTCCCCTGGCCTTCTCCTCTCGTTCCCGGCATCCTAGCTGTTCCTGGGCGAGATACGCGGGGAGGAGTTCCATGGAAAACAGTCTGTGGACGGTCACAGCCTCAACAGAAGGCCAGTCAAGACTTATTTGCTCGACTCAATCCAACCGGCGACAGCAAGCAACATCGTGCTTAATAGAGCGAGCGGGTCGCAGAAGATGACGGTTTTCAGAGACTTGTCCAAGTCCGCTCAACTGACAACCGAGGCTTCATCGCCTCCGTTCTCCACACAATGCCGGCACTACGGAGTATCGTGACGCTAATTACGTGGATTAGGGACCATAAAGACGGGGGGTTCTTCGGGGTTTCCATTTTGTTGGGGACAGCAAGACCACATCCACTGCACAGCACACACGCCCTGTGAAAGCACGACTTCTACGGACTCACGGAATTCAGTATTTACATACCAAGTCGTATGTCGGGCTGGGCTTGAGCCAGGCTTGTCGATGTTCTTGCAGTCATCCTGCAGTCTCGAGGAAAACAGATTTGTACGGAGTGCGTGAGGCACATTTAAGCATCTTTGCGAAGCTCCGGGGACCTCGCAGAATTCCGGACGAAGGTCTACTAACAGTCAGCGTACAGAGTACAGAGTACAGAATAGTTTTGTACGGAAAGAAACAACCAAGAAGATAAAAACTTTCGCGCCAGCACAGGTACTGACTCCTGAGGTAAATCAAGAGGATACGGAGTACATATGTAGGTAGGTAGATAATGAATCAAGGGATAGGTACCTCTCTACGGCGCACACCCCCAGAATGGAGAATTCCACAACCAGTTAGCCAAGCTCCCGCCAATAAACAGTGTCCATTCGGTCCTCGGTCCCAACAAATTTCTACCCGCAGTCTGCACATCCTCGATTCCTCACGAGCTTCACGCGACGCTTCGAAGACATAGGGTAAGTACTACTCCGTCGTTGCGTCGATAAGACGTTATCCTCATTACGTGAACTCACTCTATCAAGCGTATCGTATCATCATCCTCTGGGGCCACAGTGTCTCAAATGTGTCGTGAAGAAACAAATGACCGATCGACACATGACTCTGTTTAACTCGACATAACTAGCCCGCCTTCCTTCTCTCCATACCTAGTCCTTCTCTACAAAAAAGGCTCTGGAACAGACTGGAAGTCTGGAAGAGGAAAGACTCTCATGGTGTAGCAGGAATCCTCGAGGGCCAGCGTTGGTGCTTGCTGTGAGAGAATAAATAGTGTCCTTTCATTCCCGTCGCGGGGAGTGCCTAGTCAAATTGCACGCGTGCTCTTGATGCTCTGGTGATCCTCTCCTCAAGCTGAGGCCGTTCTCTTGGCGAAGTATATACCTATGTTCGGGGCATAAGGAAGTAGCAGACGTACGTTGCACAGCGCCCCCATCGGCAGTAACAGAAGGCGACCCTCTTCAGAGGGAAGCCAGCAGGAAGATTCCATTTGCACGTTGAGCATCGCCTCTGAAGGCGATAAAGGAGATCATTCTGACGGATTGCCGAAGTCGGTGAAAGATATGTGGCATAGCATTACAGACTGTCGACTTACGAGCTTCACGCGTTGAGGACATAGGGTAGCAGAGCGTAAGGTAGGCAAGGTTATGAGAAGTCCCGATTCGTGTCAGTAAGTATATTGTTCTCGGTACACCAGTTAACCCAAGTAATCATGTCTGTCTATGTATATTATATATATCATAACATTATCAAGATACGCTAGCTAGGCTGGCCTGGGCTGCCAAACTCTAGAACTTCTACTTGATAACCCATTGGGGGAAAAACACGAGTACAGGGAGGGAAACCTCTATGCCGTCGTAACGTTGTGCATCGGGCCTATAATCATGTTGGATTACAGTACGCAGAAACCAGGAAGGGAACAGCAAGCAAGGCAGGAAAGGTATTTAATATCCTCCAAATGTCAACATGCCGACATGGTAATGCTGCAAATAAACGAGACAGTGGCAATGAGACTACGGCGATGACACTCCGGTATTGCAGAGTACAACGCAATAAGTAACACAACGACAAAACATAAAAAGCGGCAAAAAACTACAGATGCCTTGTCCCGCCACTAGTCTACAGCTACATGATGTTGGCCATTGACGCCACCCACACACATCACTTCAACACAGCATGAAAACCAAACTCATTCACAAATTATTGAATATCATCTACGCTACATAAAGAGTTAGGTGAAAGACGTGCAACATAGGGTTGATCGTGATCTATACTCTCTCGAATTCATGCCCCATCTGTAAGGCAGGCAACTCAGAAGCCTGTCTTACGCCTTCAGGGTACCAGACATCCACCGGTTGAGGAAGTCGAGCGAGGCCTCGGGCTGGTCAAAGGGCGTCATGTGACCAGCCTTGTAGATCTGAAGGAATGTCAAGTTGCCGTGAGACTTCAAGTTGCCATATTCCTTGGCATCCTTGCCGCTCTTGCCGGAAGCGACACTGATACCCTTGCTCTCGGCTTTCTTGAAGCCGTCATGACCGGACCACTCAAGCTTGTTGGTCCAGGCCTGGTTACCCAGCCAGTTGCAGATAAAGTCAGCATCGCCAGCATAAATGAGAACAGGAATCTGATCGAGAATCTTGGGAACCAGTCTGAAGTACGGCTTCATCCAGTCGCCCTGGAACAAAAAGTTGCGGTTGATGTCAAAGTTGCAGCTGTCGTAGCTGTCAACCTCGGCACCGAGAGCCTCCATAACGTCGGGCTTGTTCAGCCACTGAGTAATCCAATCAAGTTCCTCGTAGCAAAGGCTGCCTCCCTTGCAATCGCGGCGAACATCGTAAGGGTTGCGGCCGCTCCGCTGATAAGGTCCAATTATGGCATTATTACAGTAGATACTGGCAGGCACGCAGGTCCAGGCGCTCTCGCTCTTATAGCAAGACTCGATCAAGGATTGGCAGCGGGGAAGGGCGTTATCCAGGCTTTGGCAGGCGGCCTCGTCCAGGACAGCAGGATAACCGCCATCACCACAGGCCATGGGACGGTAGTGCTCATACTGGGTGTAGCCATCGGTCAAGCCGTTTCCAATCAGCACGCTTTTTAGATTAATGTTTCGTTCTTTATGCGATAGAATCTCCGAGGTGAAGACAGGAATGTAGTGCCCGGCATAAGACTCGCCGGCAATATGGAAGTCCTGCGTGGCGTACTCGGGGAACTGGTGAAAGAAGAGGGTGAGGAGGGCATAGATATCTTTGCCGGCAGCAACAGTGTTGCTGACGGAGCCACTTCCATACGAGTAGCCAACATTGACAGGCTGGTCGAGGAAGATGACGGAAGCATTGGCATTCCATGAGGAAGGGTTGTGGACAAGCTCGACCTTCTTGTTGATCGAAGCCGGACCGAGCTCCATGAAAAGACCGGTGAGCGACGAACAACCTGGGCCGCCGTTGAGCCAGAGGACCACAGGATCGTTCTTGGGATCATTGCGCGACTCGAAGAACCCTATATGCCGCAGTTAGACGTTGTGCTCCTTTGCTGCCTCGACTCATGAGTCATGGCCAATCACACTGGCCGCGTTGCCGCACTCACAGTAGAATAGATGCTTGTCCTTCTCGTCATCATCCAGGTAGCCGCTATACTGCTTGACCTTGTCGACACCTAGCTTGGCGGGATCGACCTTCTTGGCACGGAGGCTGTAGTTGTCAAGCTTGCCACCGACCTTGCGGTGGGACTCGCCCTTGTCGTTTTCAACCCAGAGGGACTGCACTTCGGCACCTTTAACGACATGGTCCCATTTGCTATCGGGGACTTTCATGTGCTTCTTGGGCTTGGCATTAACAAGGTGCTTCTTAAACGCCTCTACGGCATCGGGCGCAAGCGTGGATAGTTCATCCCAGATGCCTTTGGCTTCAGCCGAGGCTTCACCATAGGCTTCCTTCAGAGGCTTGGTCCAGCTGTCGAAGTCGACATGACCAAGACTGTCGAGATCGATGCCAAAAGGCAGCTTCGAGGGCTTGCCAAGAACCTTTTGGTCGTGCAGGGCGACGGCGGATGAGGCGGCGCCAAGCACGAGGGCAGACGTGGACAGCCGCATCGTGGACAACGGGCTGCTGGGCGGGAACGACAGCAGGGAGGCAATGCAATATACGTATGTTTCTTTTCTGTTCTGTGATTTCCTTGGCTTTTCTAAGAATGGATAAGGAAACGTTAAAAGGCTGAAGCGTGAAGCATTGGATGCAAAGAGATGGATGTTTAGAGCTCGAATGAACTCCTGGGGGCAAAGCGGCCGCGTAACGGCTGCGGAAGCGCAGGAACGTGACGACGTAACCCCGCCTAGCAACGGGCTTAGGTACCTAGGTACCTAGCCACTACATGATGTTATATGTACCAGATAGACTAGGTAGTCCAAGTACCTGCATTGGCCTCACCGGATCAATAATGGATCAACGGCTCATAAACGGCTCATGTACCCGCTCTTTCCCCATCTCCCCAATGAGAGGTATGTATCGCGGCAAGGGTCAGCGGCTTTTTCTCGCGCGCGTGCCTCACGACATCATGGCAGTTATCGATGCTCACGAGGCTGCTGCCTCTCATCAGCAAATCAAAGACAAGTGAGGCAACATAGCCGGGTACATAGGTATCTATTTTTCGCGAACATTATTGCCATCCTCGCAAAGACGGACACACGCGCTACATTACAACCGAGCCAGCGACTTGGCTTGTGCGACAATCATGCCGGCACGATAAAGACAATGAAACAACCTTGATGGCCTCCCATCGTCCCTCGTCTCGACGTACATAAATCTGAAGCAGCTAGGCACTTCTCGCCCGATATATAGCATACGCAGAATTTCGCGGTCCAGCCTCGAAATCAAGCGCGACAGTCTCCAGTGGGCGGCACTTTGTGTACGGCTGCCCACGGATCGTCACATGCGTCTTTGGCTCTCTGATACTCGATGCTGGCCTGGATCTGGAGCGACAACTCCTTGGAGTACATGACGTCGACGAATTCGAAGATGAGATCAAGCCCGGACGTCACCTTGTTGCCAAGTTAGCACTGCGCAATGCGAATATGCCGTGTCCGGCGCATACAAACATGGACACCGACACAGACACACGAACATGGGGGGTGAAAGGATGATAGAAAGAAACATACTCCCGATGATGTCCAGATGTTCCCATCGATTGTCCACTTCGCCGGCGACACCCACTTCACCTTGGGTCCCATGGCCACAATATCCTTCCACGAAGCCTTATTGGTCGTCGCCCGCTTGCCATCCAAGACGCCTGCCGAAGCAGCCAGCCCTGCGCCCGTGCAGACGGTCAACAGATACTTGACGCGAGGGTACGTCTTGCGGATGAAATCGATGGCAGACCGCGAGATGTTGGCGTGTCTCATGCCAGGACCGCCCGGAATAAGCAGCACGTCGATATCCTGTGGCGGCTTGTCAAACGTATGGGTAGGGTTGATGGATGCGGCGAAGCGGGAGCCCGGTTTGTTGAAAGCTTGTGAGGTAGGGCGCATCCACAAGGGGTTCATGGACTCGGCCACGAAGCTGAGATTGAGCTTCTTGCTCATGGACAGGTAGAAGAGCACATCGATTGGCCCGAAGACATCGATGGCATCGAAGCTGTTGTACATGGCCACGGCCCAGTTTTTGGGATACGTTGCGTTTTGGAATGGCATTTCTGTTGCCGTCGTGTTTTGCCTATGCTGCAGCACTTTTGCTGGTCCTCCTCTGTCAAAGACGGCGGCTGAGGCGATGCTCACGTGGATCAGCCAGCTGACGACGTGGAGCTTCATCGTATATACAAGAATTGAAGAAAATAGAAGAAGGTAAAGTATGTGATATGAAGTAAATGAAGAAGCAAGCAAGAAGCAAAAGAAGCAAACGTGGAAGCAAGTCAAGAAGCAGAAGAAACACAGAAGGAATGAAGAAGTAAATAAAGAAACAATTCAAGAAACAAAGGAAGAAGAAGACTCAAGAGAAAACCTTATATATACGTAAAAATCCCCAGACCATCGAATGCACCACAACACCGGAATACCTAGCATAGAATATGGCGTTCTACATAGGTATGCATGAACACACATTCGCATATACATACCTACCTCCCCAAGCCAAACAACTCGAGCGTGGCTCTCTCTCCAAACAGAACCCAGCCTGTCAATGCCACTTGAACGAATTCCAATTAGGCAGACAACTTGGCCCGTCCGCCGCCTTCATTCCCCCAAGGTCCTTTTACCGCCGAACGAACGACCGGAAAAGTGATCGCCCAACGGGCGTCTGCTCGACAAACCACAACCCATAAAGACAGCAGTCACAAAGCCACCAAGGTGGGCCCTTTGTTCCATCCTCGGGATTTCGAGTCCTGTGCTGTGTTTCCGGCATTTTGATTCATTGTCCCGAGGCCAGGGGTTTCGGCGATCATATGCACCAGGGGGATCGAATCGGGGCCCAGACAAGTTACAGCGCAGAAACGAAAATGCATGCCGACTTCGTTATACATAGCAGCATACCTGCATACATTATTGCATGCCATAGGTATGTATTTTGCGCCTCTTTTGGGATACCCCAGGAATGGGTGGTTTGGGCCGTGAGCGCGGGGTGGCCATGTGTCCCACGACAGGGGACAAGGCAGCATTTTGCGCCGGCCGGAGAAGTTGGAACCGCGCATGCGATGGATGGGCTACAAATCTACATGTACATACATACCTACTACATATATCAGTGATCAGTGATCACGAAGAAGGGGGGGACAACTTGAGTCCCTGAGCTCATTACAGCAAGCCACTTGTGACAAGACTAATAAAAAACGTGGCAGGTTAGCGTGGGCACATGTCGAGCGAACAAGGTCAAGAACCAACAAGTTACAAGTTACAACACCTCGATTTCAGTATGTAGGCAGCCACTGAACCGTTACCTATTTGATTACCTTGTTCAGGTAAGGTTCGTGTCACGGAAAGGAGGAACCACCGTTAAATCAAGCCTTTCATGACAAACGAAATGCGTCAAAAAGCGTAGCAGGTACTGTAGCGAGGAACAAGGGCCAACAAGTTCCAACTCCTCAATTTCAGCATCATTCAGCCACTGAACGTTAGTTCACCTATTACCTTGTTTAGGTGCTCTTCCGTCCTGGATACTACATAAGCCTGTGAAGTTGTGTTACAAAAAAAACGATAAATCGAATCTGATTGATTGGGTCGTATCCGGCACAAGGACGCATAGCCGGATTCAATACCTTGAAGCAACATCGACGAATCGCGTTCCCCCTTCCCCTTGAGCTTTCTAGACAAAGCGGTTCCCCGTGCCTATGGCTGCCTGCCCTTGCATCAAGCAGGGAATTATGGGGTCGGTTTCGAATTCTGGTCGCGCTTTCGCGGGGCATTCAATTGGCTCTCGTGCCACGAAATGCCGATACATCACCAGTCCAAACACTTCCTTCGGCGACGCCCCGCGGGATCGAGAAGTTTCTTGACGCCGAGAATGTCTTTTGCTTTCTATGTAACTAAGGTATCTGGCTACGAACTCGGACTGGAGTATGTACATTCGCTGTTTCTGTTGTTTCGGGTTTTTTCTATGCTGCACTGCTTCCATTCGCCGCCGCCGCCGCCGCCGCTGCTGCTTCCTTCTCCTTTTCCTTGGCTGCCTTCTTGGCAGCTGTTTGCTGCTCCTTGAGAAGTCTCTTCATTTGGTTTTTGCTCATTTCGCCTGGTGCTGCGGAAGCATCTGCTGCAGCAGAGGCTGTACCTTCGCTTGAGTGATTGGGTGCCGCCGCAGCGACAAGGTCTGCTCTTGGTACGTTTGGGTTTCCTGTCCATTCGAGGGGACGCACCGACATGAACTCGTCCACGACAGCGTCTGTCACTTTGGCGCGCCGCTCCTGGAAAGTAGCCACGTATTTCTGCACATAGTCGATGCAGATGGATTTCAGCTGTGCAGGGTTGCTGTTAGGAAAGCTTCAACTCGGATGCAGGGGAGCCGATGCCAGACGATGTGTACTTACCTCACCCGTGAGCAGCTTGCCGCTGGTGTAGTCATCCTTGATCTTCTTCAACTCCTATTTTTGGGCCCGTTAGCCATGGTATGCACATGCACACGCACAAATTCATACATGACCAGCTTTCCTGGCCAAGTCGACTTACTTCATCATCTTCCATGAAGAATGTCAGGTACTGGTACGCCACGTCTACGTCCGCATTACCGCCCTTCTCGCGATGCTCCTCTAGGGTTTCACGCCCCCCCGAGAAGGCGTATTTGTTAATCTTTGTCTTGATTTGCTTGGCAGAGTCATTCAGGAAAATGGCAGAATTGTCATCACTGGCCGACATTTTCGATCCGGGCCCTTGCAAGGCATCGAGAAATCGCATGTGAACCAGAGCTGGCTTGGCAAACTTGAGGCCCGATGCGCAATCTCTCGTCAAGCGGAAATACGGATCCTGGTCAATGGCGCAGGGAATCAAGCAGGGAATCTTGGCCGTCTTCTTTTCATCCTCGCCAAAGATGTGTGGGAATGAAGAGGCAAACGAGGTTGCGCCTTGGATACTAGCGAAGTGAATCTTGCCAATATTTGAACTGGCCAACGATAGGTTAGTATTTGGTGCATGTATGGCTTGAGGTACCTCTCTCACTGGGGACCAGCGGAGCAGCAGTCGAGGGGATGAGTATACCTTCCGTCGAAACCGAAAATCGCCTTGGCCGTATTGAACGTCACTCTCTTTGCAAAGCGGACAATGTTCTTGTAAAAGGCGCCGCCGACGTAAGCGAAATCTGAAAAGATGAATGTCTTCTTGGGGTCAAATCCAGTGGCGATGATGTCCATGGCGTTGGTCCGGCTGTACCCAATGACTTCCTCTACAGTCCGCTTCTCGGAAAACAGGTACTTTTCATCTAGAAGCAACAAGGAAGGAAAAAAGGACGGTTAACACTGCTATGGCCTGTGGTGTGCCGTAAACTGGGGCGAGTGTCATCTCACCATCTGTCAACATGACAAGCAAAGGAGCGTCCAGAGTCTCCTGCAGCCACCTAGTGTACACGAGTCAGCACGAGATCTTACTCTTGTGAGCTCTTGGAAGTCTTACTTTACAAAGTCAAAGACTTGAGTGTGACCGATATGCATGCTATCACTACTTGGCCCACGACCAGTATAGAGGTAAAAGGGCTCATTCTAAGTGCGGTAAAAAGAACAATACAGTCATGTGGCCAATTAGTGACTTATCACAACGTGCCTGAGCGTGAAATGCGCCGCAAGGCCTCCAAAAAAACAAGTCAAACATGCGACGTACCTTTTCATAACGATCAAGAATCATGTTCAGGTCGCGGTGGCTGAAGAAGATGCCTCGGCGCATGAACCTGTGAGGCCTCGTGCCGGTGACCTTTTCCCAGCGCTGCAGCAGAGCCTCATCGATGGCGCTGGTGCCAAACTCGTCAATGAGCTTGCGGTAGTCAATGGCCTTGACTTTGCCATCCTCACCGACCTCGCCGGATACCGACCAGGGGTTGATGTCTTGCTTTGAAGATGCCGCATCCTGGGCTGCTACATCAGCACTTGGAGCCGCTGCGTCTGGAACAGAGGCCATGGTGTTTGTGGGGGCGATGAGTGAGTTTCTGGGCGACAAGGAGGGAGATAGTCAGAACTGGTGGCACAATTGCGGAATGCGTGGCGTGACTCACAGGCTTCGTGAGTTTTCAAAGCTGGATGCTTTGAGATTGTTGATATGTCGAGACACTCAAATGGATCCAACGTCCAATTGGGGCAGTCCAAATTTCAACGGCGGAGGGCCATTGGCGGGGTTCACTTCAGAATTGGGCTCAAACCCAACCCTGGGTGAACATCGAAATCTCGTCCGGTGCCCCGCCATCGACATCATTTCTTGGTCACACTCACACTTCTCTTCCTTTGCCGCGAAACATCTCAAAAAGCGCCCAACTATTCCACCCATTTTCTCTTTTCACCTTTCTAGCATTCTTTGATATACCAAACCCCCAGCAAGCGATTTTTTCTATCTGCCGTACATACTTCCCCGCGCTTCTCCATGTACTAAACAAAGAAATTTCTAACATCATCTCAGTTTCGCGTCGTCGACTTTTCCCCAAGCGCAAGATAAACCCTCATCGACACCCACACGCCCACACACCCACCCACAACACAACCAACTAAGCTCACAATGCCTCAAATCCAACAACCCTCCAACCAAATCAAGCTCACAAACGTATCCCTCGTACGCCTCAAAAAAGGCAAGAAACGCTTCGAAATCGCCTGCTACAAAAACAAAGTCATGGAATATCGATCCGGCATAGAAACAGACCTCGACAACGTCCTCCAAATCCCAAACGTCTTCCTCAACGTCTCCAAGGGACAGACCGCCCCGCGGGAGGATCTCGAAAAGGCCTTTGGGAAAGGCAAGGCCACCAACGACATTGTGCTGGAGATTTTGAAAAAGGGCGAGCTGCAGGTCGGTGAGAAGGAACGGGCAGCGCAGCTGGAGCGCGTGCACAATGAGGTGATTGGTATCGTGGCGAGTAAGTTGGTCGACCCGAGGACGAAGCGAGTGTACACAAGTGGCATGATTGAGAAGGCGCTTGATATGTTGAGCTCGCAGGCTCATGGGCATGCTGGGGGCGATAAGGACAAGGACAAGGACAAGGACAAGAGTGGGAGCGGAGCGGTTACGCCGGCTACGGGGGGAGGGAACGAGGCTGTGAATCATGATGAGGATGAGGGAAAGCCCGCGGCCGCGGCTGCGGCTGCGAAACCCAAGGAGCATAATTGGACTGGGGTGGTTACGACGAAGAGCGCTAAGAGTCAGGCGCTGGAGGCTATGAAGGCGCTGATTGCTAGTCAGCCCATTCCTGTGGCGAGAGCGAGGATGAGATTGCGTGTGTCTTGTCCGACGAGTGTGCTGAAGCAGGCTGTCAAGCCGGCTGGGAACAAGGGAGCTGCCAAGGAGGAGGATGGCCCAACACCAAAGGCCGCGGCAGGGACTGTCAAGGACAAGATCGTGGGGTATATAGAGCAGGTGGAGACGCAGGATGTGATGGGCTCGGAATGGGAAGTAGTTGGGTTTGTTGAGCCGGGCGCGTTTAAGGCGCTGTCGGATTTTATCGGCAATGAGACGAGGGGCCAGGGACGGGTGGAGGTACTGGATATGGCTGTCACGCATGAAGAGTAAATGCCGATGGGAAGTAAGAGTATGAATGAGTAATGACCATTTGAATATGTTAATGAACTTTTTGGCTTGCTGCATGGGATAATGATGCGTCTTCGAGCACTACAGTGAGCCTCATCGACGGTCCATGTAGTGACCAAGGAAGGGCGAAAGGCATGTATTGAAAGGGATGAATGAAGATGGTGTGGACAATGATAAGAGACTGACGTTGAGCTGAAAGCCGAAAACTTTTACTGAAACGAGGAAAGAGGTGATACAAAGCGTGCTCAAGCAGACCACATACATACATAGAACGCCTCGGTCGGTCTGGTGCCAAATCCGGGCACTTCCGAAATAGAACCCTCGCTGACAAACATGTTCATTGTGGCATGTTTTCCGCAATGTCACAGCACAGAGTCACAGCCAGGACTGGACACCCGTTGTTTTAATGGTTATTTTTTTAATTTTGGTTTGAAATTCGTCACTCCGTACGAGAGCACAGCTATGCCTAGCCCCGTGCCCCTCAAGACACAACACGCATACATCAACAGAAAAGAGAAGACCCCCACATTACAAGGACTTCTTTTGTCATTGTGAGAGAGACACGCCGTTTTCCCGGTTTCCACCCCTCTTCCCCCCTGCCCCCAACTCCCTGTGCGGTAATATCGTCGCGCAGTTGATTTAACCACCCTTCTTCTTGGAGACACCGACGGTTCGGCCGCGACGACCAGTCGTCTTGGTGTGCTGGCCACGAACACGGAGACCCCAGTAGTGACGGAGACCACGGTGGGCGCGGATCTTCTTCAAGCGCTCGAGATCATCACGGAGCTTGGAGTCGACGCCGTTGGCCAGGATTTGAGAGTCCTTGCCGTCAACAATGTCGCGCTGTCTGTTCAGGAACCACGAGGGGATCTTGTACTGGGTGGGGTTCTGGATGATGGTGACGATTCGCTCAAGCTCTTCGGAGGTAAGTTCACCGGCGCTGTGTCGGATTGTGTTAGATTCTTCTTCTTCTTTTTTGTTTCGTTTCTTTCCTTGTCTCTGCCTTTCAAGTAGCCGTAATTCACGTAGACCTGATGCGACTAGCGACCACCAATCGAGCAATAAAGCCTAAGAATGCACAGAGTCCGAGGGTAAAGAATATTGGGGATTGTTCGTACCGCTTGTTCAGGTCGACATCAGCCTTCTTGCAGACCAAGTTGGAGTACCGGCGACCGACACCCTTGATCTTGGTCAAGGCGTACATGACCTTTTGCTTGCCGTCGACATTGGTGTTCAGAAGACGCAAGATCTAGTGTGCCGCAATCATTAGTCTCGAGTCGATTGATACAGTATTGAGTGGGCGAAAGAAGAAAAGTTTCGCTTTGATGACGCCCATGTTGAGGACGTCTGCTTCGAGCGACGGAGCGCTGCAGGACGGCTGGTACAGGCGTCGAGACCATCGCTGTGAGGAGCAAGGTAAGGCAGTTACTTACGAACTGGAAGTTCGTCTTCTCACCCGAAACGAGCGACATGATGGGCAACTGTGATCGGTCGTTGCCGTGATGCTCGAATATGCTCGATGAACGGGTTGAAGTGAAGAAGGCGGAGGGTTGGTCTGCGCTCGCTTAACGTAGTGGAAATTTCGGGCCTGTGGGGGCACGAGTAGGGCAAATGTCGATGCTTCGCACACAAAATACGAGTCACGTGGTCCAGTCGGTCCAGTCGGTGAGATACGACTTGATTGGTTGGTGTGGGCTGCACCGAAACCTTTTATGGAGTCTAAAGTTCTCTCGGGGCGCCAGCGAGGGCCAAGTTTTCACGACGGCCGTGACGCGCTGGGGAAGATATCGACGCCGGACTTGATCAAACACCCAGAATCGCAACTCAGCGTTCCTCAAGGCATAGCCGTACCTATGAAGCGACTCATCGTCCTTGCTTGTACCCTCGACCGCAGTGGTATTGGAGCCATGTGCCTGATTATCCAAGAGTCTGACGGATGGCTTCTCGTCTACTCTGAACCCTGCACTGCAGAGCATCGAGATGTTGTGGCCGGGCATAATCATTGCCATAATGCCCTCAAGTGCAGCACATGTGCACGTACGGTAGGTTCCCGTGCCTGACGCGGATAGGTAGTTTATTCTTCGCATTCGTCTTTGGCCATTGCTCGCTCAGCCATCACCAGGACTGACCTTGAGCCGGCTGCTCGCGCTTCGGCGTGAGACTATGAGACAAGAGAAATTCGACAACGCTTTTTGAGTACGAAACCTTTTTAGTGATTTTCACGAAATGGAGGCTCTCGTAATTTATCTGTTGTTACATTTTGGTCATATCTCCAGTGTTCGTTCTATCGCAGTTCATGTCACCATAACTATGCACTCCATTTTGTCATTGTCTTCAACCCATTGCATTCTACATTTCACACAAGCCTGTTTTTTTTTTGCATGAGCCGACCACGCACTGTCCTACTATTATGCCACAGAAGCAGAAGTCCGCCAATGACTACATTGCATCATCCATGATTCTTTGAGCCCGTCCACGTCTGCTCGAAAACTATGTAAAGGGGTATCTGACCGTTACCGTCGTTCCTATGTCGAGGGCTGTCGCCTGTCAGTTTCCGAATTGCCGCAGTCCGTCGTTCAGAGCATGATTCACGGCCTGTGGTAAAGTAAGCCTACGGGTCAACATCTCCCACAGACAAGCCCTGTCCATTTCAACACTATGTGAAGTACTCTTCGGCTGGATATGGAAGACGTTAACTTCTCGCAGGCCGCGAATGTCTAACAGCTCATCAATGCCCAAAATATCCGACATTCGAACATTGCGGTACGCAACCGGAAAATACGTCCTCATCATCTCCGCACGCTCGTTCAAATGCATCAATGTCGATTTTGACAAGTTGATCGACAAAGCCTCCAGTCTGAGGCACTTGGGTATAGCACTGAATGCCTCAGCGGCCTTGGGACCACACCAGTGAACCACAATATGGCGGACATGCTCTCTCAGATGAGCGTTGTTGGTGAGATGCACGAGAAGCTCGCACGCACACCTGAATCGGAACCTTTTCTTTCGATAAAAAGATCGGTAGAATTCTTCACCCAGTGCTTTGCCCAGCAGATTCGGAACGGACTTCATCTGTGACGTTTGGAAGACGTGGTCCCGGTCGTACTTGGGACATCTACACGCGCCGGCTTTCGTTGCTGGCACGATGGTCTGACTCCGGAAAGTGTTGTCAATCATGAGGTCCATTGTCCGCTCTCGAATCTCCATGGGGAGTTTCATAAAGGGGAAGCATTCTGTGGATGTTTGCCTATCTGCACTAGCATGTAAGTGAGGGCAAGGGTCTTCTTATTAAAGAACGGGCTGTGGAATAAGGTTCCAACCTGCAATGTCCAAGATCTCTGTGCACATTTCTATAATGTCTACGCACGTCTTGACCTCTGAAGGGTCTTTCTTGAGTATGTTTGCGCATTTTGTGATGGTGTTTGCGACTGCTGCTCGCCGTCGAGGGCTCAAACGAACCAGCCGTCCGAGCTCGGAATCATCCACGCTGCCAGAGTGGTAGCTGTCGAGGCCTTGGAGCAGCGTTTGGATGTTCCGAGAAAGTCCGTAACGCACTGGTATGGCCTTGGCCTTTAAGACGAAGAAGGACTTGCTGTTGGACATGGTCGTGAGGCGAGCGACGCTGTCTCGTGTAAGACGTCTCGCGGGGTGTGGTGTGTCTTTGCAGGAAGCAAGCTCGCTGAAGAAAGAACAGGTCGACTAGTTTATTTGCCATTTTCAATGTCGACGTAGATGCACTTGGCAGTTGGTCTCCAAGATGGTAGGCGCTGTGATTCTGCCAGCCAGCCGCTACAGGTGGCGGTGCTTGCGATGTCGTGCATCCGTTCCACGGTCGTTGATCAATGATAGCTCCTTCCGTGTAGTGAAGTTCGCACGATCCTAGCCAACGGCAGCGGATTTTGGTTGCGCCGACATTCATGTACTTCTCACCGACATGGCACGATGTCGCTGTGTTACTAGCCATGAATCATGAGTAGAAGAGGTGTGGAGGAGTCGAGGTGATGCTAAATGGACCACGTCTAACTCTCGCTTGACAATCTTCACAAGAGAAGCACGGCTTGGGCCAAGTCGACATGTGTACAGTGAATAGTCATTAGAATCTAGTTCGTCGTCGACTCCATGCGTTGCCGTCTCATGCGAGCGTCAGTATCGAATCGTATGCATGTGCGTGATGCCTCTGACGTCTCTGAATAGTCTCTTGAATATCTCTGTGCCGAGCATTGATCTTGCTGCATCGTGAATGATTGCGCATTATTTGGAAGCGCCCGCGACTGATGTGAAGGTGTAAAAGGTTGAAAGGCCCCCTAAGCGGATACGCTGCAGATATCGTTGGTCAGAATAACGTGGCTCGACGCCTTTTGAGGTTGTGCGGTCACAAACGTGAATGTGTTGTTTGTGTGCATATGCGTACGTAGCTGTCAACCTGAGAGGCTAACCGCCATTCACGAACAGAGAGGTGAATCGTGAGAGTCAATCACGTCCAGCTCCCCTTTTACCAGCCTTCATAAATAAGCGCACACCGCGAACCACATGTAAATGAATACTCTTATTTGTCATTATTATCTAATTTGTCGTCTACGCCATGCATTACCAACTTCACGCGAGCACCTGCATCGCATGAAGCAGTAGAATAAGTACGCCGTATATAAAATGATTGACGCTCCTGACGCCCCGTGGATGGTCATTTTTCCGTAAACTGCCCGGCCCCTGGCCCGCAAACGCTGATGCATAAAATGTGCTTATATTGAGCACGCCATTTCCATGATCTTGCTAGTCGTGAATTATCGTGCATTATGATGAGAAGCACTTGTAAATGATGTTGATTTGTGTAAAAGGAGGAGTGTGAGGGTTCCTAAGGGGACTGCTGCAGAGATTGATAGCCATTGATGGCATGGTTCGATCTCTCATAAATGTGTGTGCGTGAATGTGTATGTGAAGGGTGATTGTGCGTATGAGCGTTGTGTTGTGTTGTCACTTGTGTTGTGTTGGGACCCCGCGATTGAAGGAATGGCGGAATCAAGATCAGCCACTAAAGAGACCGGTGCCATTGGTCAATGGAGTGGCGGTCTCTTCCTCAATGGCGGCCTCCTTATTAGCGCATGGCGACTGCGGCATCATAATGTGGCAGCGCAAAAATAAGCGCGGTGAGTTCCCGCGCCGGTTGTCTGTTGCGGTTTCCAGCCATGCCATTAGGGTGTGTGTGTCTTTGGTTCCAAATACCTCCATCGTAATAGGTCTTGGGTCGAGTTTCGGCTTAGCGCAACCCGCCTGTCTGGTAACCAGAGACAAACTAGCTTCTCTGCAAAGCGCAACGCTCAATCTCGGTCCGAGTCCAGGCTCAGGCTCGGCAAGTCCGCCAACGATGAGCTGATAGTGTCGGCCATGTCCGTCATGTCGGCCCTGTCTATCGACAGACTCGGTGCGCGTGTACAACATGGACTGACGCCGATGAAGCTGAGTGATTCAATCTGCTCCGGATCGCTGGCCCCGAAGGTCATGGTGAAATGGCTGAGCATCTCCTGGTGCTTGAGGTTCTGCAGTGTGAGCGGCCTCTGGCTGGGGTGCATCTTCTTGGTTTTCTTGTGCTTGCTGCTGCTCTTGGCGGCCACCTTTTCGGCCTTCTTTTCCGCCTCGTCTTTTGATCGTCGGCCCCAGGTGAATGTTCTGGCGAGCTTGCCGCTGCTTGTGGTGGACTTGTCTGAGGAAGATGATGTGCTCGTGGCGCTTGTGGTCGTCGTTGCTGTTGAGGTGTTGTTGCTTCCCGTCTTGGAGATGGTGTCTGAACTGTCAGACATGCGCAGTACGCGTCGAAATCGTTCGCGGATGGCCATTGTGGGCAAAACCGGTGTGAGTTGGGAGAAACGAGAGTACAAGTTTGTTTTGTGAAGTTATGGTGTTTTCTCTGTTCTGCCTCTGCCCCCTTTTTGCTCGGAATTCCCGTGTTCGTTGATGTTCTCCGGTTTTGATTTTTTTTCCTTCTGGAACAAAAGAATTGGCGGGAAACGGCCGTTGTTGCTTGAATGAGCCGGATGTTGGGGTAGTATTAGGTATGTCGCACTTGTAGAGGAGTCACCGGAAAGCGCGCATGTGCTGGGGGAGGGCAGATCTAGCACTTTAAAGGGAACCATGGACGATCTGCACGACACCAACCACAGCAGACTCAGAGTCGCGAGACCGAGAACGACGGAGCACCCAGCGTATTAATTAGCGGGCCCCAAAAGGAGAAGGGAAGGGGTGTGTGTCCCGACTCCCGCGCAATCTGCAAAAGCCGTGGTCCCCTCGCGGTGCCCGGTGCACATGAAAACGCACGTAAACAGGCATCATTTTACCTGGCGGCGACGCCCTTTCGGCCCATCTCGTGCTGGAGCCGCGAGGAGAAGATGTGGAGTGCGGAGTCTGCAAGGGTCATTGTCTGGAGAGTTTGGTGGGGTGCATGAAACTCGATCATTGGCGGCTAACAGGTATGTACGTACCTACCTAGGTACGTACGATTCACGAAGCGCAGACTATTAGAATCTGGCTCGGGCGGTGATTGTATGTCTCGGGACTATGTGCACATTCATAATGCGTCCTGTGGCCTTTGCCTTTGCCTTGTCTTGCCACTTGTTGCCTGTCTTGCGCCCGCAGCATACATACATATGTACATGTATGTACCTGTATCTACAGCCAGCGGTCAGCAGCATGGCTGGGGAATAGTGGCCCCACTATGGCAGTGCCAGCCTCCAGGAGCCAATGAATCAACGGCTGGTCAGTGGTGCGAAATCGTTAGGAGTGCAGCACTGCAGCCTCAGGCAGGTTTTGGGCGAGGGTGCTGACGAGGACTCCGACCAGCACCAAGCTGGAAGAAGGCAACCCGTTTGCAGTCGGCATTATTAGTAATTGCTCGGAGTCGCCCTGAGCTGAGTTTGTCCCCGCGAAGCAATACTCCGTAAAAGCAAAAGCAGGCCTGGACTGGACTCGACTGCCTGGTCTGGATCGTTTGGGTTGTCCAATCTGGTTTACCCGATCAGCCATCGCGGCAGCAGGGGACAAATTACAATGCCCATTGTCCAGTCAGCAGGACGGGGCAAAGAGAAGGCCAGCGGCAAAAAACGAGGAGCGTTATCTGGCAACGCACGCACGCGCGCAAGACGCAGGATTCCAATGCCTACCTACTTGTCTGTCTAACGTCAGTCAGTATGTACTCCGTAGGGTACCTACTGTGCCATCCGACTTACGGCGTCGGACCAGTGTCCCAGCCACTATCGGAGCTCCAACGGAGCGTGTACATACTGGCTGTTTTGTTTGGCGGTGCGCTTATCATGTTACCGCTTCCGTTTCGGCCGCTTCTAGCTCATCCATTTGACATGACACGTTGCGTTGGCGCAAAGCAGACATGCTTCCAACCAGAACGGCCTATCTACATACATTCAGCGCAACGATGCTTGCCAGAAATATGTCTACCTACTGTAATGTAGGTAGGTAGGTACTACATATACTCCGTAGGTACATATATGTAACTCTGTGATCTGTCTCCGTCTGCCAGGTTGCGTAGGTAGGCACATGTACTCCGTAGGTACAATGTACCCATCGAATAAGTCAATGTGAATGAATGGATAAATGGTCGCGGAGACTGGGAGCGGGGACGTGGATGGGTCCGGAAGAATGCCAGAAAATCACTCGTCTGAGGTCTCGGGTCCGTCTCCATCTTATTACGGAGCAAAGAAAGTTAAGAAACGATATGTAAGCTACGGAGTAGAGACAAGACCCCGGACCAACGTACTCCGTAAAGCGAGGCTACATACGTCATAAGCGTCAGCAGCACAGAATGTGCAGGTATACCCCGTCTTTGGCCCTGGAGCGGTTCTCGAAGCGACCGTGACGTCCCTGTTATGTAAGTTGTTGCCCATTTCGCGGCAGTGACGGCACGGCGACGGGGACAGTGGTTGAATCCCCGTTATAAGCCCCCTGCAATCCCACACTGCACAGAGGCCGAAGTTCGGACCTGTATGAACGTTGAAACACGGAACGAAGGTATTTGCGGTGCCAGTGAAGGAGTGAATGGCAAATGAAGAGGACCTTTGGCTGTAGCCTGTATGTAGCCTGTCAGTGGCTCACTGGCTACTGGTCACACGCTGCATTGCGGTTTCTGCAATTGCCTGCCTGATCAGCCGCGCGGTCAGAACCTCGTGAGTAGTTGTGCATCCTGATTCCTATTATTGGCTCAGGTCACCCCAAACCTTTGAAGTTTGCCGGACCTGCATGTGCGTCTCAACAAGGCCCCTCGTCCAATCAACGCAACACAATTTGCCAGAACCCACCCCTCTGGCGTTACTCAGTCCGGGCCGCCGCAAAGCTGACATCAACGTCAAGCCCAGCGCAGTAGGAGCTGCAGTCACGCGTCGACTTCGCGATATCGAGTCGTGACCACATCGCCTTGCTTCTTGTCGCGTGGCTGTCCGTGTCACCATGGAACTGCCTTGCACACGATAAGCTGTCCGCGCTCTGCGGCTTGAGCCGTTTCGTCCTTCTAGAGCTATCTCCAACGTCTGCGCGCCTTCACGATTTCGATTTTTGAACACCAATTCGAGGTCATCCGGACCGTCCAGCCCCAAAGCACGACTTATTAGTACGCGGGCTCAGGAGGTAAAGCTGTCTCTCCGCGTTGACGGACGACGACAATGGCTTCTTTGCCAGGGAAAGATGCCCACAGCGGGCGAGCCACGCAAGAAAATCTAGAGAGCCTCGCAGATGCGGTCGCCGATCCTGTTTCCGAATCAAAAATGAAGACCTCCCCGGATGGTCCAGCGAGGAGGATCAGCGCGGAGAACACAGATGCGAGTGTGGCAGATTCGACTGAGGATTCGCCCCTGCTGAGCGGTGATGAGGATTCAAACGCAGAGTCTGGGGGTACACGAACTCGCGTTGCCCCTGGGTCCGGCGAAGAAGTCGACACAAGCCAAGAGACCAAGGGTCTATGGTATATCCTTGCGCTGACTATCAGCATCGCCGGCTTGCAGATGGCTTGGGCAGTCGAGCTGTCCAACGGGTCGCCGTATCTACTGTCTCTTGGACTGAGCAAATCGCTCATGGCGCTGGTCTGGATGGCGGGCCCCTTGACGGGCACTCTAGTAGTACCCTACGTGGGCATCGTGAGCGACAATTGCCGCTCCCGCTGGGGCAAGCGCCGACCGTTCATGGTGGGTGGCACCGTGGCCACGGTCGTGGGCCTACTGTTCCTGGGCTGGACCCGGGAACTCGTGGGCGGGATCCTAGGCCTCTTCGGAGCCGATCCCGAGTCCCAAGGCGTCAGGATCGTTATCATCATAGCAGCCATCGTGGGCATCTACGTTCTCGACATCGCCATCAACACCGTCCAGGCGGCGATTCGCGCCCTGATCGTGGACTGCGCCCCCGCGCACCAACAAGAGGAGGCCAACGCCATGGCCAGCCGTGTCACCGGCTTTGGCAACATTCTGGGATATCTCGCCGGCTTCATCAAACTGCACACCTTCTTATGGTTCTTGGGCGACAATCAATTCAAGATTCTCTGTGCGCTCGCAAGCATCGGCCTCGCAGCCACCGTCGCCCTCAGCGCAGTCTTTGTTCACGAGAGGAACCCCCAGCTGGACGGCTCGCTCGCGAAGAAGACACCGAGCATCTTGACCTTTTTCTTGAATATCCTGCACTCCATCAAGCGGCTTCCTCCGCAGACGAAACGCGTGTGCCAGGTCCAGTTCTTTGCCTGGGTCGGCTTCTTCCCCCTCTTATTCTACACGTCCTCGTACATTGGCGAGATTTACGCCCAGCCATTTCTGGAGAAGAACCCGAATATGAAGCCAGACGAGCTCGACGCCTTGTACGAAAAAGCTACCCGCATCGGCACGTTTGCCCTCCTGGTCAACTCCATCGTCAGTCTCGTGGCAAACGTTTTTCTGCCTTTTTTTATTGCTCCGACTTTTGACAATACCCCACCCGTCGTGCCTGTCTCTGTGGCGGCGGCGGCGGCGGCGGCGAATGGACAGCAGACCAGCACCACGTCCGCCTCCGTGGCTCGTACAAAACAGTCACCTCTTGATTTTTTGAGAATACCAGGATTCACCCTGCGAAGAGCATGGCTCGGCTCCCTATTCTTATTCGCCGGCTCCATGTTTTGCACCGTGCTCGTGCGATCCGTCTCCGCTGCCACGGTCCTCATTGCTTTGGCGGGCATCACCTGGGCCATGACCCTCTGGGCTCCGTGGGCCATAATCAGCGCGGAGATCAGTCGTCGTGATGTTATTGCCCGGGCGGGACGGCTAAAGAATATGGCGCCACGACAGATACTCCTCCATGACGCGGATGCTTCTTCCCCTTCTTCGTCTTCTTCGCACCACGGCGTCCAAGAGCAACAAGAGCAGCAGCAAGAGGAATTAGACCTCGAGAGAAACCCAGCCCAAGAACCCCACGACCAAGCCGGTGTCATTCTGGGTATTCACAACATGGCCATCGCCGTTCCCCAAATGATTGCCACCCTCGGCTCCAGCCTCGTCTTCAAACTGATCCAGAAACCGCGCGGCACGCCCGGCGATCACAGCTTCGCTACCGTCATGGCTCTCGGGGGAATCTTTGCCCTCGTAGCGTGTGTGTTTGCGCTCAAGATTGACGATGGGGCGTGTAAGCGCGAGGGGGGTGGGGGTGGGTATCGGGAGGAGGATGATGGGGAGGGGCTGGGAAGGGGGTTGTTGTCGGGGCGTGAGTGAGGGAATATGTTTACGTAGATGACATTTATACGCCTTTTTTTTTAGGATGGAAGTGTTTATACATACGTGTGTGTGTGTGTGTGTGTGTGCATTCATTGAACATGGGACTGTGAAGCCTTCTTCTGCATTACAGTCACAAGCACACCATAAGTTACACCAGGACTCAGGAAGCATATGCAGATACAGTGTCGAAGCATTCAGGGCGTCAGAAGTTAGAACGAATGTTGGCCATGTGGACTTACGTCCTAAGCCCTCGAGAGCCTTCCTCGAGGCAAAGAGCAGACAGAGCCTGTTCAGCTCATGGCGATAGAGGAGGATAAAGGAAAGGCACAACCCGCGAGTAAAGAGAAAGTTCGCCGTTCGGTGCACCATCATTCCAACTCCTCCCTTTCAAGGCCAGTTCCCTTGTTCTTTTTCAAATATCCTACGAGACCTTCATTATGCCTTATCAGTTCACCACCTCTCGAGTCTCACTTCATCGCTCCTCGGCGCCAATACCCCATCAAATTCCACCGGCTCGTCATACTCTCGACGCAGATGGCGTTTCCACAGCGTTTGCGAAACCCCTTGACCTCATCTCCGAAGACTGAACTGAGGCTGACACTGCGAGGTTAGTCATGATGAAAGTTGACAATGGGGAGGGGCAGGGACGGGGTCTGGCTGTTCTCGGGGCGGGAGTTGGGAAGACGATGACCTTTGGTTGTCTTTTATGATGTTAGTGTGCATATATGTGTATACAAGTTATGTGAGACATTTGAGAAGCCAACGATCGAACCACAGTCACCATCACCATCAAACGCCCCATGCGTATGCAGTGCCATGACGAATGACAATAATGTATATTCACATCCTAAGCCCGTTGGACTTACTCGAAACAGGTAGCAAAGCATGCAGCCCATAAAGATAGAGAGTAGGAATAAAAGTAAAGACACCCCCCGGATCAAGTCCCGTATCCATCACCATCCAAAACGCCTCCCTTTCAGGTCTTTTTGTTCTTGTCCAACTCCCGCCTCCAAGCCTTCATCGCCAGTCTACTGTCTCCCACTCCTGAGTCCTCCGCACCCACGGGCCACAACTTTCCAGTATCCCATCCCTTGTTAGTCACCGCCTCTCATCTCATCCTCTCAGCGGCGAGTCAGCGCCCATTTCTCAATTCCCACCACAAAGCCCCATCGGAACCTTCGTCTCAGCCGGACTAGCCCCCCTGCTCACATCATACGCCGTAACCCCATGCCAGTAAAAACACCAACTCGTCCCCCTCTCATCGCAAAATGCATAATCGCAGCTCTTGCGCTCCCCATCAACCTCTATTTCGAAAACGGCGGCGGGGGTAACAGTCGAAGAAGTGGAAGAGGAGCCCTGTTTATCTCCCTCGGTAGGGGTGCTTTTCGAAGGAGGCGTGCACGCGGCCAAGGGGGCGTTTCGATCAATGATATTGGGGGGAGATGCTAAGACGAAAGTCATGGCGATGAGGGGGGTGAGGAGGGTGATGGTAGTTTTAATGGAAGGCATGTTTGGGGCGTCTAGTTTATGTAGTTGTGAGATGTTGTTACTACTTTTGGTGACAAGTTGCGTTGGAGACGTCGAGGTGGGTTTATGAACGATGATTTGGTTTGGAAAGATGGGGGGGTTATGCAAATGATGATGAAAAATGATGTTGGGCGATGTAGAGTGTAGGTCTGATCATGTAACAACGATGGTTTAGGTAGGCCAGACATGACAGATTTCGCGTTGAGTCTAGAATCTATATAAGACGAGAAGTAAAAGAAGGAGCCATCAACGTATTGCCATGCCCGCCATTAGCTACCATACACCTTGAAGCCCCTTGAACAAGTAGCACTAAGCACACTCACAACATACAGCAAGAGCAAGGCAAGTCGTACCTCATCCGAGATGGCACCCTTCAATGACGTTATGGTTTCCAAATTCCAATTCCGACCAGAGCTGCGAGCAGCTAGCTCATGCCCCGAAGACCGTAGCCTAACTTATACCCTCCAATCTAGGCTCCAACAACCCTCACTCAGCCCGTACACCTCCAGCACCAAACCCAACTCACGTACTCATGCCTTGAAACCAGCCTTCACCCACAACGTAATACACAGCCCCGTGCTCATCGCCCAGAACAAGCTCCTCACGCCCGTCAAGCGGCGATTCGCCCCGAGTTCAATATACGCAAACACAAAGGCAAGCCGGCAAGCGAGATAGCCCAGCGTGAGGGCATTGATGGTCGCGACAGGAACGCCAGCTTGATTCGCGGCGATGACGCCACCAGCATAGAAGCCTAGAGATTCGAAGCCGTTTTCTGAAGCGCTCTTTGCGCGAAGGAGGCGCTGTTGGAGCTGGGTGTGGTTTTAGTATTTGACTCTTGAGTCTTTTGGGGATTAAAGAACGAAGATGGACCAAGGTTGAGTTGAATAAGGGCAGAACCTCAGGCAGAGCGCGCAAGATGTGACCAAGACTGATTATGACCAAGATGGACCGTGGACCGAGATGGAAGTCAGGGAGACGCCAAACAGAGAGACCAGTGTGAAGCCACGATAGATGAAATACAGCACAAAGACCAGCTACAAAACCAAGACAGAAGCAAACCCCCCCAAAAAAAGTCAAATTGAAAACCAAACGCAACGTGGCAAAAAAAAAAAACTCCAACTTACCGATTTATCCATATCCGCCCCCCCAACCGCATCCCTCCACCCCCTCGGATTCGCATTATCATACACAGGCCCCGATTTCGCAACCGCATACGCATGCGGGAGGAAACACGCCGTTATGAAAACAGCAGGTACCTAGTCACCCCACGCCCTCGTTAGCATCTCTATCCATCCATCCATCCATCTATCCAGTGACGAACGCCAATCGCTGGAAAGAAGCACAGCAGCATTAAGTGAATCACAGAAGGGCACATAGCTCTCCCAAGCTACCAGCCATGCCATGCCACCTTTTCTCGGTAGGATAATATATACACGGGAGGGCAGTCGGGACGTGGTACATACAGTAAAGTAGCTCAGATTCGAGCTCAGATCAAGGCCTAGGAAACTCATGGTGGCGGAAACAGGGTAAAGGACACGTTTGACGGAGGAGCAAAGAGAAGGATTCGTTTGTGAATAGGTAATGGAGAAATTGGACAGGTGGATTGCCTAGTCGCGATGAATGGCAAAGTTGGCGATGAAATGAATCGGAAAACTAAGATGACTTTATATGCTGGATTTTGTTCTAGACGACGTGGACTATTTGGGGAGACACACAGTGGTTTGTCATCGGTGACGTATGACGAATGGCCACTGCTGGATATTGCCGCAAGGGTTAGGCATGACACATGTGCCGGATTGACGCGTCGCGTCTGCCTGCGCCGCCTTTTCATTGGTCCTCGGCAGCATCAAGGTAACATCGGCGCACGCATCGAGGATGACGGTGGGGACATATCGCGGTGCTAGAGTCTACCTAGTGGCCATCATAGGTTGGTAGGTAGGTATCTAACGTGAGTGCATGTGCAAAGCAAAGTCAATTGGCTATGTATATATACAATGAAAGGGTTCAGCGTGGTTCCGCTATATCATGAGAAAAATCTATCGTAAAAATGGTACGGTGAGCAGCAGAATCAATCCACCACACCGGCCACATCATCATGCCATCAAGGCTCCATCACCCTCAAGCAGTGCCGTTATGCTTGGGGTTCAACGAGGAAACGAGAGCAAAGTAAGTTGTTGTTTGATTTCCGCCCGTGGTTCCTCCATATCCTCGCCTAAGCTGCTGCTTGACTTGGCCTTTCTCTCCGCCTCAAACTCAACAAGCTTAGCGGGCGTTGCGCTCGCTGCATCTCTAGGCATCCCAGCCCATGCCGTTCCACACCTGACCTTCCCAGGAATCGTCAGGCTCCGAGATCGGTTCAGGTGTGGTCTGGGGTTGAGCAGGCGGTGTTGTTTGAGCGGGGGGTGGAGGAGGAGGAGATGGTGGTGGAGGAGGCGGTGGTGTTGATGATGGTGGTGGAGGAGGTGGTGTTGATGACGACGATGATGGCTTTGGTGTTGGTGGTGGTGGTGGTGGTGCTGATGACGACGGTGTTGGCGTTGGCGTTGGTGGTGCGGATGGTGATGGAGTATGGGTCTCTGGCTGAGGCTTGCCGTTCCAGACCTGGCCGTTCTCTAACCCCTTGTTGTTAGGTTGCGGTTGGACAGCCTGCTTCATGCCCATGCTTTGCGGCGACTGTACAGGGAGGTGAGGGAGTTTGTTGTCTGGTGGCGATGTTCCCTTGGGCTCTGCGGAAGTCCTGGTCCGAGTCGCAGAGGGCAGAGGTTTCGTGGGGTGGTTGTAATTGCCAGTGCCCTGCTCATAGACCTTGATCGAGTTCACGAGCCAATATGAGTCGGCAAAGTGAGAAGGATTGCCCGATACATAGTCCTTGCAGGTTTTGGCCAGGGCAGAGCATTCGGCATCTGAGCCCCAGACGTTTTGGTCCCCGGCCCAAGCGCCACAAAAGGTGGTGTCAATGACAATCTGGTGATTGCTGAAGTGATTGTCAATGGCGCACGAGGGCCCGCCTACAAACCGGGCCATGGGCGATCCCCAAGTGGTGGGATCCGGGTTTTCGGCATCAATGTCCTGGGGAATCTTGTGGCGAGGGAAGAACCAGACGGCAATGTGATCCGAGGTCCACTCGGTAGCATAGACACCACCACCAATGGCATTGAAGCCATCGCCATAGTTCTGATTGTCGGCAGTGTGCTGGCCACATCCAGCTGAAGTGCCCACAGCACCACAGTCGGACGAAGCAAACTTGGTCGAGGCGAGCGTGCCGTGGTTGGAGATATGGCAGCCGGCTTTGGTGTGCAGAGTGACCGAGTTCTTGGTCTGGGCGTTGACGCCTTCGAGAATGTCAATCTCGCCGTTTCCTGGCCACTCGGGGCCAAACATCCAAAAGGCAGGCCATGTTCCGCAGATACTACCGGGCATGTGGGCGATGTCGGCAATGATCAGGCCGCGTGTAAACGTCTTGTGCGATGTGACACGGACCGACTTGCGGCCGTTCACAGGATGTAACGTCTTGGTGTCGACGCCCATATAGATGGCACCCTTATCATAATGGGCCAGGCCTTCCTTGCTCGCGGTTTCGCCGTTGACATATTCGACGAAGCCCTCGGTGGGATCCTGGCCGGTGAAGAAATCAAAGCTCTCGAAGAAGTTGGTGGTGTCGTATGTCGTCTCGAGTTGGTATCCAGCCTGAGCAGCTGTGGCAGCAACCAGTATGGCACCACCAACGGCCGCCAAGCGATTCGTGAAGCGCATCTTGTGAGAATCGTCGGTTGCTCGAAAAGGGTGAAGGAGTGACCTTGTCAGGCAAGTTGGCGGCGGACCTCTCTTAATCACTGCGTGACCGGCACGGCAGCGTCAGATGGGCAAGAACAGAAGATATGCAATGAGCGTTGATGAGTAGTCGAGAGAATGTGAGGAGGAAGCACCGGGCTGAATGAACGACAAGTCGATTCAGCGAGCGAGTGCAAAGGAGGGTTTCGGTATATATGAGTTTGGAGCTGAGCTGGAGCTGAGCTATGTTCAGGGTCGTCGGAAGGAGTGACTGCGTTGTTCTGAAAGAAGGAGGGGTCAAGGCAAATTCCAATGACGTCGAGTCTCTATGTAATAGAAGGGATAGAGAGGTTGGGATGGCCTGAAGGAGGGACCAAGAATGGAGAATGCGAATTGAAACAAGAGGCAGTCGAAAACATAAACGCAGTCCGAGGGACTGAACGGCGGAAGTGAAGAGAAGGATTGAACGGCAGAGAACAAAGCGAGCCGGATCCGTCAACGGAACACAGACGCCGCGACAGTGCCTGAACAGAAGAAGGAGTGAGTGTCAAGTGAAGACCAGAGAGTGACGAGGGTCAGGCAGGAAGAAGAAGCCACAAGTTGGTCCGGACGGGAATGCGGATATCTAAATACGCGGCACCGCCTGCCACAGGAATCTCGTCGGCCACATTTTTCAAGGCTCAAGGCATGACCTTACAAGTTACACCCCAGTTGCCTGCCGTTGGTGAGTTAGATTCACCTCGTGTTGCTCCTCCGCCCGCTTCAACCGATACCTTGGGCTGTGCATAACACGCATGGGCCCGTTGTCTAGCGGCTGCCGCTTTCACCTGACGTTCATCTCAGTTCTACGAATAGGTACATAACAGGTGCATAGGTACCTCTATGTATGTACCTACATGTACGGAGTACGGAACTCGAGGCCAGGGGCCTGGCCTGGTCACAGTGGCCCTGGCAGCGGCTATCCCCTTAGCGGTCTTAACCCTCACTTCAGGTCACTGACAGGGGGTTATGGCCAATCACGTCGCAGCATGATGAGGGGTACATAGGTCTTACTGCAAATTTAGCGCAAAGCTAGAAGTACCGGAAGTTTTCGAATGACAAAAAGCTACATCGGTGGGGAACAAGTTTTATCCACTGTTCATGTCACTTGAAGTCACGACCGGGTGTGGAGCTCGTGACCTGAAGTGAGGGTTAAGACCGCTAAGGGGATACAGTGGCAAGCCCGCGAATCTGAAACACACAGCGGCGGCGGCCTCCCTCCACCAATCACAGGCTGTGATACCCTCTGCAGGGCGCTGCAGGGGCCAAGGAACAGGCGCTAGCGCTGCGTGCCTGTGCGGTGCTGGTAAACGGTTAACGGCAAATCAAGCAAAGCAAAGCTGCAAAGGGCGCTTCGCCCGCCCCGTCATCGCGTCTCGCGCTGCCTCGCCTGTAGGCTGTCCTTCGTCTGTCCCCGGCCAACATGAGACGCCGGGCTCGCCATGTTCGTTGAATGTTTCTTTTGGTCCGAACTGCCATCTACGAATATGTACCTAACTACCTACGGATAGGAGGTATTGACAATTGTATGTTTGTGTGTTTGGTCCGAACTAAACACAATTGGCCAACCGTGGGGACGTGGCGGACTGGACAATGGGCACGCGCCCGCCGCCGCCTATAGTAGTACGGCTCACTAGCCACGAATACGTACATGCATAACCGCAAATCCCGCATGAACAACTCACGGTGCTCTCCAGTCCCCGACTCGCGCACTGCTACATATTGGCATTGCCAATGGCATCGCCAGTGTGGTTTTTCCTATTCAAGTCGGCGTAGCGACACCAACCGCCTTGGCCGCATCTCGTGCCGCGTCACCCACCGCTTGCTAATGCCTCACTCTGGGTCTCGGACTCGGCCGCCAGCTTGCGCGCCTTGCACCAGCATCCTGTTGCTTGGCGCATTGCACTCGCGTTGGCCAGCTGAGGTGAGCCTCTGGACCGCCAAAGGAATCAAGGGATATACTCCGTACTGCGTACATACGAATACAGTACAACCTCGTTTAAACGATACTGGTATAAACGATATCCTCGACTAACCGATAATTTTCCAACCTCGGTTTGGTTTTGTTAGGGTTGAACGATAAACCTCGATAT
>SRQG01000166.1:0-60601 GCA_018360325.1 Claviceps aff. humidiphila group G2b
AGCCAGCCAAGTACCTCCATGACGCTAGCAGGGGGGCTGCATACACTAACCCCTTTGGGAAGGATGGAAGGACAATTACATTAGTTATGTGATGGATGAATAAAGTCTCCCGGTTGGGGTCTGGCGACCTACCTAATTCAGGTAGGGTGGTTGGCCGACTCGGCCGTTCGGTGGTAAACTACTTGGCAGGGTCGTACAAACAGTAGCAGTCCTCAACCCGATGGCGTTTATGAGACAACACGTTAGGTATATCTCTGCTGCATTGTTCCCACAATTGAGATTTACAACATGGCCAACGACTATTCAACCATGACGCCAGAAGTCTTGCACGCACTTCTGTTTGCTCAATAGATCAACTGGCAAGAAGAGGAAGCGTACTCTCTCTTGTAGGCCCAAATTGAAGTCTTACGCGAAGATCAGCGCCCTATGTACTAAATCATCTCGATCAAGTATAGGGGTCGTGTAAGTCTGCATTCACTTATATTTATGGAAAGTCTTGATGCGCCCGCTGGCCATCCCGCCACATCCAACTGCCGCATCCGCCGTTACCAACCGTGTCTTGCCGCTGCACGCGTATTCGACAAGTACACCATGGGGATGAAACGCCTGGCGCGTGACGACACAGTGTCGTAGTGCAGCCGTTGGTGACGTCGATGGATGCTGGGAGGTCTGGTAGGACGGGTGCATGCAGTGGAGGTGTGTACACATGTATGTCCATGGCACATGGCACAGACTGCTGATGCTAATGCTGATCGATGCTGATGATGCAGCCGCAGATATAGATGTAGATGCAGGTGTAGATGTAGATACATACTGGTGCAGATGCTGATACCGGTCCCGATGCCTGGACAGGGTATCAACGACTCATGGCGTCGGTTCCAGTATACGTCAAGGGAGGGTGACTTGAGTGCGCGAATGCCTTCATTCACAACACCATTATCATGCTTCCAAACATTCGTATTCCTCACGTTACGTACAAGTTTTGTTCTTTCATCTCCTTCCCTCCGCCTCTACAATACCACCGCTGCTCTCCCCACGAACTCTGTTACTCCGCTCCTCACACAAACGCTCACACAAGCCCTCACACAAGACCAGGCACAACATATCTTGTCAAATTCCCCGCCCCAGATCGGCATCCGCATGGGCTCTTTCACTCCTCGCGCATTGTATGTCACTCTTCGCAACCTCTGTTTATTCTTCGCATGCCTGCTTACTCCCCTCCGCCCCAAGTCCCCCCACCCAGCCAAGATCTAAGCAAGATGGTCTGGACTTCTTCCTGCAAAGAACCCCGATCTTTGCATGTACTGTCGCATTCCTGGTGGGCCCTTCGGACGATCTGACAATGCTGGCGGAGAAAGAACTTTGCTTCTCTCTTCCGTGGGTGCATTATGTTTGCGAAGTCTACGCATTAGTCCTGACTCCTGGCCCTCATTCGCGGGAGAGAAGAACCGGAGGGGTTTGTTGACTATAAAAGCCGCACGGAGCACAATTTCGGGTGTTGTTTGGTATGAATCATGATGGTCCAGGGGTTGCAGGGCGGGGAGACGTATGAACTACAGCACAGCTCGGAATGCCGGAAATGCTACCGCTACGGCCGGGTGAAGCTTCACGCCAAGTGAAGCGGCGTGAAGCGAGAGATCCTGGTGTAAAGATCATGGCAGCCGACAAAATATGGTGACGCTAGCTAAACAGGCCGAGGGATGGATTCTGCGGCTTTACGTGGTCGAGTATTATAAAAAGGTACAACCCACAGCCTGTAGAAATACAGGTATCCATGTCCATATCCAGGACCGCGTCATATCCAAGCATGATGGCATGGCAAACGTCATCGTAACTACATCGTCGGGCCGCCACATTGAGGTCTTTTACCTGATACATGACCTCAGGTGCTTTCAGCAGGTCCGCAAGTATACACATCATGATCGACTTCGTAACGCAAGAAGCGGATACTGGAGTATGCCTATGATAGTCTCGGTAGATGTAAGTGGCTGACAAGAATATGTCTGGTAGTCAGATACCTAGCCATTAGACGTTTCTATCGAATATACTCCGTACTCAAGAGTGAAATGAGAAAGCTGCAGACGCAACTAGTCATTGAACACCTTCTGTATGGTCATAGCTCATGAAATACTTGTTACATACTGCTAGAAATCAACTTCGCATGTATGTATTAGAAGCTTACCAGCTACATAGCATTAGCCAGTGGCCACTCCATCAGTTACCAGTACCACGTTACCTCATCACTCAGGGGCTACAAAACCGCCGTCACACCACCCAAATATACAGCCCCCCCCCCAGCCCAAGACCAGACGTAGGATAGCAGAACTCGTGCATTTACCTGACCTTGCAAGTTGCCGCGCCCATTCCGAATTCCGGGACACCATTCTTCTAAGTCTGCAGCCGCCCTCATTGCCCCCGGCGTACAAGACTCACAACCAAGATCTACTCTATACATCTTCGTCTTGGCATGATCCTAACGGTGGAACCGTTGTGCTGACTGACAGGTCCAGAGTCCTGAGAAGCTACATCATAGTCTTTGGTTCTTTTGGGGTGGAGGGTACTGAGGAGGGCTGATTGTTGACTCGTTGAGCAGCTCTTGCAAGATACGGGCACATGATCGACATGATCAGCTGGCCTGATGAGTCGGTACAGCATCATCATGGAATAGGGCCTGTCTTGATGTTTACGCTGTTCATGTGTGTATGACTGGCTCTTATGGGCCTGTAGGTATGTACCAGGTGTACACTTGATGAAAACCTGTGTATGTAAATTATCAGTAGGTGTTAGCTAGCAGGTGCAGAATAGTCGCTGCAGACTGATAGATGGAAGGGCATGGCACGAAGGCTTGCTGTGGTTGAACCCCCGGAACAACATACAGCCTCTGTCACCATTTCCATTTCACATTCTCCGTTCGATGTTCTCTATTCCAAGGGGACCAAATCTTACATGCATTGACTCCTCCATGTACAATAGAATACACTTCCTTACTTCCTTCCTCATTCTCATCCGACTCACATCCACGAAGCCGCTTGCCTGGCCCCAAATGACGCCGCCAGCCGCAACCCTGTCGATCCCATCGGGAAATAACTAATCAGATACCACACCAGGCAAGCGAGCTGCACCAGAGATGACATGAGAGTCAAGATGGTGCTATGGAGCTAAAGAAGAGTAAGAGTCACGTTAGCTACCTGGCATCCCATTGCATCACGAGACATCCGAGCCTGATAGAGGCATATTGCCCCTACCTTTCTGGTCCGGAGCATTTCACAACATACCTTGATTGCAAAGACTAATGTCAAGACGATGGATCCGATATACGCGGCCGTAAAGGGCAATCTAGGCGCAGAGAGAAGGTGATATACGTAGTTCATGGGTCCCATGACCGCCGCGAAGGAGGCCAGGAATAAGACAGATCCGACAGTCCATCTAAACAGAGGTCAGGGTTATTAGCAAAGTTCGCAGAGTATTCCAAATCTATAGTACAGCATCAAGTGAGGTCGACGGGCCGCAAGGCAAACCGTTGACCGACATTTTCTGCCCCATCAAGGTATTTCGCGCGCGGGGGGGGAGGCCAAGACCAAAGAGATCCAGAATACGTCATGATTCACATCTCGGCCCGTATCGTCTTGCCACTACACGAGCGGGCCTGTGTCTCCGTACAAGACAGGAGACAAAGAGCCCAAACCACTCCATATGCAGACAGCGTGAATACTCCCCGCGCTCGACTGAGTCGCCATGAACGCGGGTAAGTCGCCATGAACGCGGATAAAGAAGCAACGAGCAAGTGATGGGCCCCGACTCTTCACAAAGACGGCGAGAAAGGCATAGTAGAACAAAACCCACTTACAATATCACAAACTTTCGAGGCCGTATCGACAATACGGGAAACAAGGTGAAGCAGATGACGAAACACGCAAGAGCAGCAAGGTTACATGCTCCAAAGACCAGCAACCTATCCCAACGGCTAACTATCAAGCATGTTAGCATCGACACCACCAAGAAGGCGCAACATTCACGCATCACATGCAGAATCCAGGTGCACAAGTTCTAGCTCCAGACGGAATACGCGCGTGTCCCACTACAGGGATGCGACGTCGGCTTTCTCCCCCCCTCCTACCGTTTCACAACAAGAGAGAGCATGTGCGAAACACGCCAAGTCTAGGAAGAGAGATGCCGAGTTGCATGGGGAGATAACGGAAACAGAGAGAGACGTTTTGACTCACGAATAAACCAGCCTTCTTCTTCCTCTCGCCGAGTAGGAGCCGGTAGAGGAGCACCAGGCCCAGTTTCTGAAGTGGGGAGCCGCACATAACTACGGTCCTGGAATGGGTTCAGGTTTCTGATAGACGCCATGACACCCGTCTCTGGAGCCGTACTGACGGGCTCATCCTGTCTTCTGCTCCAGCCCAGGGAGCCTATAGAGTCACGGAAGGAAGCCGAAGCCATGACGAAGCCAACGGTGGTGAAGTAGTTCGAATACAGAAGCTGATTCGCAGCTCGGGCGAATCGGTGACTCTTCGGCAGGCTGTGGGTGGGCGACCACACACGCGCAGGCTGCAGCGCGCTTCGGTCGCGCAGGGCTCAAAGTCGGAACTAGATCGTCCCTCGAGGTTCGCGACAGGCAAAAGGCAAAGAGGACCGGAGATACGTTTCGTTTCGTATGGAGTTGATAGAGTTTGATCGACCGGTGCGCGGAAGAAATGGGGGCGGAGGGGGCGCTTTCAGAGTCAGACAAACGCGGAATTCGTGTGAGAGTACACCAACTACACTGCTGCTCCGACTGAGCCCATGGTCAGTCATAGTCCATCAAGATTATAGAGATGGAGTCGTGTAAGGCTCCCTTAGCCACAGAAAGGACAAAGATAAGTATTTCCCCCAGAGGGGGGTGGGTGTGCGAGGGCGGTGCGTGTGCTCCCGAGGCTGGCATCGATGACCACAAGAGCATGGGAGCTTACCGTAGGCAGGCAGGCAGGCAGGTTGACTTTGCCACGCCGAAATGAACAAGGGGTCTTTCTTCAAGTCGTCAAAAGATTAGATCACCATCGGCAATGCGCAAAGAAGAAATGCGGAGCAGGCCCGCGCCGCGCGTACCGCTCACGAACGGAGCTTTCGACAACGACCATGAAGAGAGACCCGGTGGTGAGGGGCGAAAGGGGGGTAGGGGGTGTGGGAGCGAAGACGGTCTCGAAATAAGCAGATGCGAATGCAAGATAGGAATCTGGCAGGGCCTTACAGACAAAAGACGATGGCAGACGCACCGTGCAAGATGGGGAATAGCCGGACGAGATTGTGCAAGATGTCAGGATCCCAGATGCCGCTTGGCTGGACGTCGGGTTGTCGGGATGTTGGAGTTTCGTCTGGCTTTCCCTTGGAACGGCGGGCAGAGCGCCGCAACAGGGGTGGTGTGTGGGACCACAATCGATACGGTGCGATGAAGACCACATGATTGGCAGGAAGGGGGGTGTAGCGGGGCATCGGCGGAATGAAGGTCGGGGGGGCGGTTTGAGCACAGGTTTTTGCAGTGGCTCGTGTGTGGCTTGTGGGAGGCCGCGGGGGGCCATGGGGTTAATACTCGTCCCTGATTGGTTGTAAAGCCGTAGTGGCTCGTACCGTCCTTGGCGGTGACGCTGGGTTGGCAGGCTGCAAGTTATTAACGGCTTGCCGCTTGCCGGACTTAAAAATAAGGTCAACGGAACGGGGGAATCCACCGCGGGCAGGCGCAGTCACCCTCTGGGTTTGGGTTCGCCAGGCTTGGCTTCGTTGATGAAAGCACCTCGGGGCAGCATCAGGATTTGCTTCACGATGCCTTTCCCACACCCTGTCCTACCTACTCGTACACCCTGTCTACAACCCTGTCTGGCATATTGACTCTTCTGTCTCTCGACAGTCGCGTTGAGATCCGTCCGGACCACCGCGATGACGCGGACAAGAGGGGCAAGAGGTCGAGAGTAAAGAAGAGGTAGTTACTCAGTACGTAATACGTAAATAGACAATGAAACGAGAAGGAATAGTAACAAGTGAAGAACGCATTATTCACTAACTAACTGCCAACTGAAACAACCAGCTCGAACAGACGACTAGGTAGTAGGTATGATATTGAAATTTTGAAAATAAACCACGCAACTCAAGGTGGACTGATTTATGCCCACTTCGCAGGAAACGGCAGCATTCATTTTGCTTCCGTCTGGCCGTCAGGAATGGCATCATGTTCACAGTTGTGCTCATGCCCTCATGCTGTTTGAGGTTGTGTGTTACATTTAAGTTGAAGTTCGTGCATCGATGGCAGGTTGCCGAAGTAGCCGTGCACAGTCACAAATCCTCCCGAGCAAAGTTGGGGGTTTGCCGAAGAGTCGGGAAGGCAAGCATACGGATCCTGGAGGGACTGCGCCTGCAATCCTGCATGTACGAACGCCGAGTACAAGCGGATGTGTAAGTGACGGTGGATGTGGTCGCGAGATGTTTGAGTAGGCTGGCCCGGCAACCTCTGTCAAATCGAAATAGCCAAGCTACAAGTCCACTGCTTTGTGTTACAGCAGTGACTATTTCGATTCGTTGGAAGTACATATTGACGCGCGGAGCGCGTTTCTGGTAAATCAACGTCGCGATCAAATACCTAGGTACCGTATGCACTCCACAGGATGGTGTGTCTTGCGGGCGTCAGATCGCGGACGTCAGATCACGGCATCGTCTTGGCTGCTCGGTCCACACCCAGGATGAGATGCTCCAGCCATACGGATGATGCACAGGAGCATGGATTCGCGGCAGATGGAGGCCAAGCCTCTTGATTCGCCTGGCCTGGCCAGGATGGAATAATTTGTATGTGTATATGGCGTTCCGGAGAAAAAGAACCACTATCAGACATGGTCTGAGAAATACTCCGATGAAGCAGAGCCGCTAAGACAACCTTGCTCAGCGCATTTGCATACAAATGGGCTATTTTCTTTCTTGGCTCATACGAGACAAGAGACGAAAAGAAGTCAAATGGAAGGCATCTTGGGTGCAAAGGTATCAAAGTCTCAGGCTCAGAGGTCTCAGTCTCAAGAGTCGCAGGGTTTCAGTGCCTCAGAGTCACATAGTCAGAGTCATAGAGTCACAGAGTTACATCGCCACAGAGTATTGAAACCCACGACCTGCGCGGCTGCGCCCTCTCCGCCGTGCATGCAGCCAGCCATTGTACGGGGAAACATCCGCAGCGCTATGCAACCCCGCGCATCTGCAGGCGCCTGCATACCTGGGGTCCTGGGGCCGAATCAAAACTCGACATCGACAGCCGTGTACAAATGCACAATGACATACTCCGTATATTGTCTATATGCTGCTTTTGTACCGCCTGCCAAGGCATGGGGCCGACTGGACCATTCGAGGCAGCTCATTCATGGGACTAACAGCGGGGACGCAGGAACGGAGGAAACTGAAAAATGGCACGAGTCGTCTTCAAAGGCCATGGGGAAGAACATGTCCGTGATTTCATCATCGAACACACCGGTATCATTTCAGATGGGAGACTGACCCTCTTTCTGTTGTGGTTCCTTGCATGACTGCGTAGTCAGTGCCGGCAAAATGGTCCCAAGACTTGTACTTTGTCGCCGCATGACCGGGAGGGAGCAAGACTCCGGGTGCATGATGTAACTCGGTAATAATGGTCCATCTGCAGCGTCGCGGCTGTGGCTTGGTGTCTTAAGTCTGGAGTCACGCTCAACTTGGCGGCCCCGCCCTTTGCCTCCCTTAAATCGTTTCTTGGTTCGTACTCTTGCAGTATCTACGGCGATGATAGGCGTGTGGTCACTGTGGTCTAGCTGTGGTTCAAACTTGACGGTGTGTGTGCGAGCGTATCCTGATAGTCGTCTGGGCTCTGGGGTGTCAGTGAGAGTGTGTGTGGACGGTGGGGGAAAATGGGGGGCGAGCAGTCCATCTTGCAATGCCGGATGAGGGAAGAGGGTGTTGATGATACTTGATAGTGGACTATTCGGCACGACCAGACGACTTGCCATCGTGGTCGTGAACGTAATGCGCAAGCCCTTGAAAGCAGTTCTTGGAACACAGCCACCAGTGACCGCGCAACGGTCTGGTGTGGCATGCCAATCAAGGTAGTCAGGCGACGAGGCGGCGGAACGACCTCGTACCCTTCCGAAGTGTCCACTCTATCGTCGACAAAGTGTTGCAGAACAGAGCATGAATTCTTGGCCTAGCCGACCAGAGTGGGTGTTTGTCGAGGCGGAGGCGCATGAGACGGGGTTGATGGAGTCGTCGATGAGTCGACGAGTGGGTGTGAGCGCGAGTGCGTAACTGTATCAAGAGAGAGAGATTGCAGGAGATAATCCTCCCATGATCTCTCGGGAACTTGATGGCTATAAGATGGCCAACTCCCGGCAACATGTCCGATCCGGCTTGCTATTTTTGCTTTCTGCATTTACCTTTCATCCTCTATCTTAGTACTCCCAGCTTACTTACTGCTCACAGGAAAGGAGCCATCGTCAGACGAGAACAGTCCAACAAGATTGCAGAACGGACGTCGTAAGTCGTTGCCGCTTCGTCTCGTTTCGACATCCCGACCCGACGCGTGGCGTTGTTTGCTGCCTCAACCGGTTGGACAACGTCCCAAACAACGGCAACGGTGCGGCAGTTTCTCACCCATCTGGCATCCAGCCGATACGCAACACGTCGACAACTTCGGCTCGAAGCAGCCAAAAGCGTTTCGTCGCACGCGGGACGGGAAGGCAAGAAGTGCAGTGTGTGTGCGACGAACAGCTATCTGATTGGATTATTCGCCCTAGCCAACCACAAGCATCCCGGGCCGAGCAGCAGAAAATACAAAGCACAAAGCAAGCCGCAGAAACAAAGACAAAAAAAACAACGATTGGAACCGCACTGGCCCGTGTTCATGCAACCCTGGGATTTCCCGCGCGACTAGAAAAAGAACCCACGTTTATCCGTACAGTTCTACTTCGTGAACCGCCCTGTGAACTAAATCAGTACACTGGCTGGCTTCACTTGCAGAATTCATCAACCGAGGTACGTGAGACCCAGTATGTACCTATGTACCTACGTACATATTTCCAGCGGGCCGTGGTGGACACTAGCGACCAATCAGACGCTTCCATCCCCACCACCCCGCGCTGCGCGACCCCCTTCCCCGGCCCTTCCATCCTCCCTTTGACCTTCGCTTCCCTTCTGACAGCTCCTCCGACTCCCAGTCCCCAGTCTACAGTGACCTGCTCATCTGTCACGGAGCCTTACCTCAACAAAGTATCGCGACCTGCCCCGCACCGAGCACTTCTCACGCTGTGTCGCTGTGTCACTGTGTCACGTCGGCATTTTGCGCAATCTGGACGCTGCTGCCGCGAAGCATTTCTTCGGTAAGTGGATCTTTGGTGCAGAGTGCATGCAGAGTACCTACAGCATCTTGCCCTTTGGACGCCCTTGCCTAATCTCCCGGGCTTCCTTCCCCTCCTTCCTGGGCTGGACGATGAGCTGGGGCCCCTCCTTCCTCCAGAACGGCCTGGCCTCCACAGGGAGCTCCCTCCGGCCAGTCGTCATTCAAGCCGGGCTTCCACGAGTTCCACGGGTTCCACAAGTCCCACGAGTCCCACGAAGTCCCTTACTCGCGCGCCCGCTTTCAATGCCTCTCATCTCGACTTTCTCCGCTTGATTTCTGCCCTTGACTTCTCGCCGCACGCAAATTGCCCAGCTAACTGGCATCCTTGGCACAGTTTCGAGCGATCCCCCACGATTCCGCCCAGAACTTCAGCCCGATACAGCAGAACAACCGCCCGCTGCCTGCCCCGTGGGCCGTCACCGCCAAAGCCCTGGTCCCACACACCAAGTCACCAAGTCACGACTAAGCAGGACAAGCCAAGGCGTCGGCCTCTCGGTCCACCGCCCTGCTATTCTCGGACCAGAAGCAAACACCTGGCGATAATTCCGCCCGACGTCGCATTTTCTTCCTGTGACAAATTCCTTTCAACGTGCCCTCGGCGGCTGTCGCCTTTCTTCACGCCAGCCTCATTTCCTTTTATGACGACGCTTCCGATCTAGATGGCTCCGCGATAACATCTGTTGCCCATTTTTTGTCACAAACAGCGACAAGTCAACAGCTATTGGTGAGTCTGCTTCTGCTCGCAATCGCCTTGTACCCTCTGGCAGGAGTTGGAATCGCCCCTCCCTCCCTGCTGTGCTGTGGTGGCCAGTCTGTGATCTACGCCACGGCTCTGCGCAGCACGCAACAATTGGCATCAATTACTTCCCTTCTTCTGCGCGTCAATCGCACTGCCTTCTTTGGCGGTGCTGCACTCAAAAGACGTAGACTGACCAAAGTTCTGTTGGTTCTACATGATAGTAAACGAGGTATATACGAGCGCCACTGAGGAAAGGGACCCTACGTTCCATCTTTCGCACCATCAGCAATCGCGCAATCGAGCCGCCTCTGGGCGTACACGAAACGAGCTACTTCTGACGGTGCCGTCACCTCCTCCTTCGCAAACCGCAAAACTGGCATCTCTAACATTGGGAGAGCTCCAGAAGCTCAACTTTTACACTATGGCGCAGCACACGTTCCTACCTTTCGGCTCCGCGTCCAACATGGGAGACATCGATCCCCATGACCCTACCATGCACGGCGGATATTCGCCCACATATACCAACGGAAACAACTTTCATGCCTCCTCTGGCAACCCCACGAACGGATACTCCAGCGGTAATGCCGGCATTGGGGACGATGAACTGCTAGACGGTCTGATCCCCTTGTCAGACGGCCAGTCGGGCATTCACGGTCATGATCAAGGCTATGGCATGACCATGGATTTCAATGCACCCGCTTATCAGTCATCACATCGAGGGTCCGCGTTGCAAACCGATCCTGTCCAAATGAATAGCTACTCTCACGCTGCGGATGGCGATCTACTCCATAGCCCCTTTGCCGCTGGTTTCTCCGCTCATTATCATCAGATGCAGAGTAATCAGTCCCTCGGTGGCTCATTGCAATCACCCTTGTCTTACTCTGGTTCTCCCTTGGCTGCAGCAGACATGGGCAATGACGGGAGTGACCCCAATTATCTCAAGGCTAGATCCCGCATGTCTCAGCAGATGCAGCGCAAGACCTCCAATAACCGCAGCCCAATGACGCCCAATACCAACAGCATTCACGGCATGCCCATTGGCAACCAGGATTCGCCCGGATTTGGACAGCAAGCCATGCGACCATCGGGCAGCCATGAGAAGTCGCCATCTGGTCAGTGGAGTAATACTCCGGGAGGAAGCATTCCAGCGTCTTACAATTCGGCCTTCTCGCCAATGCGTCAAGGCTTGCCGCCCATGAATGAAGTCATACTCAAAGGCGGTACTTCGATGCCCACCAAGCTGGGCGTGGCACCTGGCGGTATTCCAACGCAGCAGGAAATCAAGCGCAAGCGACGGCGTGAGTCGCACAATCTCGTGGAACGTCGCCGTCGTGATAATATCAACGAGAGAATTCAAGACCTCAGTAAACTGGTGCCTGGTCATCGCTTGGAAGACGAAAAGGTCCGCAAACTGATACAAAACGGCACACCCCTCTCCCCCACACTCACTGGTATTTCGAGCCCATCGCAAGCCACATCAGGCCTGGCCGGACCTGGCGCCCGCCGAGCGGCCGGCGGCAATGTCGGCAACATCACGACCGGTCTGCCCATTGAGGACAAGGACAAGGGTCCCAACAAGGGCGACATCCTCAATGGAGCCGTCAGCTGGACGCGCGATCTGATGTGGATGCTCCACCTCAAACTACAACAGCAAGAGGAGTTGATGAATACTATTGCTGAGCTCGGTGGCCATTTTCCTTTTGAGCTCACTGACGACGAGCGACGTATGCAGACGGAACTGATGGAGGCCATTTCTCGATGCGATTCGGGAACATTTTCTTACTCACGGACTGCCGGCTCCGGACTTCGCGTACCTGCTCACACAGACTATCGCGGCGACCCGGTCAACGGTCTGGCCGCCAATCTCGATTCTATTGGTCTCACGCCGGACGAGAGTGGCAACCATGTCGGGATGTCGGGCGACATGAACGATACTACCCATTTCTGGAACGACCATGATGATGACGGCAGCGGCCAATTCAAGGAAGAAGACGAGTATGACATGGATCTCAGCTAGTGGCGTGCGTTTCTCCACAACCCGGCGCGCAGCGCATGCGCACTTCGCAGGCAGATATGCATATATTGGCGGTGGAACTCAGCTCAAGACATATATATCCGCGCTACCTCGGTAGTCGCTCATTGCTTCCAGGTCCACTACTTTGGGTATGGGCACTCCAAGACAATTTGCTCTTTTCCTTTCTTTGTCGCAAGCGTGTTCCCAACTTGGAACGCTGCGAGTCATGCTTTACAGATATGCTTTTGACTTAACCGGTTGGCAGGTATGCCGGCGTGGGACGTGGAAGGCGCTAGATAACGGAGACAAGTCACGGAGATTCGACTTTTTACATTTCTCTACACGATTCGATGGAGGGGGGAGGGGGGGGGCAAATCGACTTGTTGCTATGATTCCCTGATTCAGTTAATACCTTTTTCTTCCTATATTTCATGATCCACACTTTGCGACATTTGCCTCCCTTTTCTTTCCAGCTTCTGCTTTTTGGTCCTTTACGTTTGTCATTGAAGACTCGATATATGGTTTCTTAGTTTGCTGTCTGCCATCAGCGCTGCGTTACTCCAGATTACAATTGTTCTTGTTTTGCTATTGCGATACCTCGGCTGGCTCTTGAATGTGATGACAAGGGCCTTTGCCTCGTTGCTTCGACTTGTATGAATGCTTGGCCTGCTTTTTTGCCATGTCATTTGTTTTCGGCCGGGAGGACGTGTGTCTTTCTTATACTTTTTATTCATGTTTTCTTTCAATTTTTTACATCTTTCTGCCATCTTTCTATCTATCTATCTATCAATCTTTTAGTCATTCTGTCATTCGTTAGTCCCTCTCCCCTCCTCCGGTCTCTCCTATCTCTCAGATCCTCGTCCCGCCCGCCCTCCATGCGGACCATTCGTCTGCGCTGAGCAGTTCGACTCTCTCGTCACAGTTATAGGGAGGACATAGATGGGCCACAAGTCTGGGTTGGTTGTGTCTTTGAGAATTGATCTGGCTTGCGGCCGACGTGATCGACTGATTGGTGGATGAGTTTCTCGGCTGGGCCATGACATGGTATGGCGTTACGTACGGCATCATTTTTGAATCAAGTTCCAATGAAACCTCCTGGCTACTTTTGCAACACATTCGCATTGTGCGTGTGTGCCCGTAGTGAATGTGTAATATTCGTGGATGTGCCTCCTTTCTCGCATGAAGCCCTTCCATTCTCGACTATTTTAGCTCATTTGTGATACTCATTAGAGAAGACCACCACCACTAAGCTTGCACAGTGTCAGCTCGTACATCTGTCGCAGGTCCATGGCATGGCACGTATTTCTCCATCTACTACGGCATAGTCCTTTTTTCACGGCCATCCGCAACAAGACTTGGATGAATCTCTTGCGAGATGAAGGATGGATAATGGAACAAGAGTCTGGAAAAGGCTTTGACAAGGAGTTTCATCGTCACGAGCAGAGCTAGGGTCGCAAAGATGATACTCGACAATGGAAGGGTCGTTGTCATTGATGTGGAGAAAAATCATGACTTTCCCAGTGTCAACATTAGGTACCTACCTTAGGTAGGTAAAAGCGCCACACAAGCTGAAGCGCAGAATTGTAAAAGCGGCGCTGGCCAGCATGACCGACATAAATCTAGATGGGGATGTCACCAGAACCCACAGCCAAGAGCAAATCATTATTGCTGCCGTCAACACCCAAACCTTTGCGGCAATGGTGGACAAAGGGATCCGATATGGGTGCCTAAATGATTTGCCCTTGGCTGTGGGTTCTGGTGACGTTCATGACGGCCATGCTGGCCCGCGCCGCTTTTACAGTTCTGCGCTTCAGCTTGTGTGGCGCTTCGTATTCAACGATCAGCAGAAGCTGGTCACCTTCGAGCGAAGCAAATACCCTGCGGTACGTGTCGGGAATGCTGCTTTTGCCCGCAGCTTTCGTTGATTATGTTGGTTTCGTCTCTTTCTGGCCATCATTGTCGTGGAAATTGAATTACCACCATTTTGTAATGTGTTCGAGTTCCTCGATCAGAAACTCCACCGGTCCTGTCAAAGCTTCTTCTTGGCGATACTTGAGGCTCTTCTCGCTGTCAACGACCTTGGACTTCTTGCGCCTCTCGCGCAAATGTTCTCGATTCGCAGTATCTGTTCCAGAGAGCTTGTGCTTCGATGGTAGTATTTTCAGAATTTCCAGTTGTATCTGTTGAAAATCTTTCCACAGGACTATGAACTGCGGGCGATTTCGACCTTCTACATCTGTTACAACTTACGACTTGCCGATTGCAGTTGCGTGAATATATCAAGAGGCGTCATGAGGCTGGCATTGGCAATAACTATAAAGATGCCGACCGATCTCAAATACGCCACAGAAGTAATCGTAACAGATGCAGAAGGTCGAAGTCAGCGGTCGCCCGCAGTCCATAGTCCTCTGGAAAGATTTTCAACAGATATAACTGGAAATACTGAAAATCCTACCATCAAAGCACAAGCTCTCCCGAACAGAGACTGCGAATCGCGCGTATTTGTGCGAGAGACACAAGAAGCCCAAGATCGTTGACAGCGAGAAGAGCCTCAAGAATCGCCAAGAAGAAGCTTTGACGGGACCGGTGGAGTTTCTGATCAAGGAACTCGAACACATTACAAACTTGTAGTCATGCCTTGGGATCAAGGGCAACGTAGAATTCAATTTCCACGACAGTAATGGCGACAAAGAGACGAAACCAACAAAATCAACGAAAGCTTCTGGCAAAAGCAGCATTCCCGACACGTACCGCAGGGTTTTTGCTTCGCTCGAAGGGTTCCAGCTTCTGCTGATCGTTGAACAATATTCGACCTTCATAATTTCGCAACGTCTTTTTAGAAGCTCGCAGCGCCTTCTCGAGTTCGGCTTTAGACAGGCTTGCCGATGTCGGATGAACCTCTGCTCGCGGATGAAACTGTGCAGAGAAGAGGTTAGTTGGGATCCATGCATTATTTGTTCGGAAAGCGCCCGAAGGAGCGAGAAACATGTCGCAACCTACCTGGTACCGGACATTGCAGACATGGCCTCGATATCGTGGAAGGAAGAACTTTTGCGTATGAGGTAGCAGCTATATTTTATGATCCGATGTATAGCCGTGAGGAGTCAGGTTGGAGAATTAAAAGCATTCAGAGGGAGCCGTCGTGGACTATGATGAGACCGAAAAGAGGAGGGAAATCGAGGATGTTGCTGTGATTCACTGTTGTGGTTATTCTTCGTACATAGCTCGATTTCGATTTTCGAATCAAACGCCTCGTCATCGGATGCTGTGTTACCGTGTGTTGGGGCTGCCGCTGACTGTTGTTCCACATGTCATTGCTGTTTGTTGTCCCAATCTGAGACTGACAGGTGACAGGTCACAGCAGAGACTGGCCACACCTTTACCAGTTTGTTGTCACGTAATGTTGGGTGCCTGTGTTACCGTTAACGTCTCCCACCAAATTGGTTGCAGGATGAAGGGATTACACGGGGGTGCCACATAACGTAAGCCAAGGCATCATCATGAACAATCAAGTCTGGCAGCCTCTTGTAGGTTTTGACGTTTGTGAGCACCAACTCCTTTGGACGCGGCAAGATAAACAATTTCGCAGGTCTTTTGGCGAGCTTTAGTACAAGACATAGTAGCTAATGAACAGCATACAATCGCGTGAACTCCATATAAACCAGGATCTGAGAGGAACTAACAACATGCTCGAACCGACGACAACATGTTCCAGCCGACGGCAAGAGTTTTGCAAGCAGAGATTTACTCTCTCCAGCAAAACTTTCACCGGCTGTCTTCAACTCTCGCTTTCTCTTTCGCTTCTTTCTGCAGCCATTCATGGCCTCAAGTACTTCTCTGTCAATCAGCTTCGACATCTCTAAATCTACGATCATGTATCTGTCGGTGCGGTCGTCGTAGAGCATGTTACGTGGCGCGGCGTCGTAGTGCATGACTCGACGTTGATGAAGCTGCGCAAGCGTGGCGAGCACTTGACTCACAACTGAGTTATCGACCTCGGATAGAGCTTTCAAGACAGGTTGCCCGGCGTACGAGAGGAAAAGGAAGTATCTGAATGGGAGGCATGAGTCTGCCTCGCCTCGGAAACTCACATTCAACTCAACAAGGCCAGGACAAGCAGGAATGAAACGACCCTGTAAATCACGAAGGTGATTGTACATCTTCTCTTCATGTATTATAGATGCGCCATGGCATAACTCAACGGCTTTTGCCACAAGTGTGTAGCCATGCGGCGATAGGCGAACTTTGAAGAGATGCCCGATGTGCCCTGAAGCGTTGATGGGCTTGCAGTGATCATGGGCCTGATCGCCATCCAATTGCTCTCGCATGAGGCGGAGAAACTCTTGCCGGTCGATGTGTTTGTTGCCGTGATCTTTGACGTTCGGGCAATTCTCATCCAGGGGGCCGCCAAATGCCAGCCCCCGAACACACTCATGCGTGCAGTATGACCGCTTGAAGAAGTCGCTCAGCATCTTCTGCCTAATGTCTGGTCGCTCATCCGTTCCTCCATTCGGAGAGAGTTCTTTGCCCGTTTTGAATCCGGAGGTAGAAGGTTTCTCCTCATTGTCGACTTTGTCTTGTGGGTGATGTGTCGATCTAGAAGTGGATCGTGTGTTGTCGTACGGCACGGTTTTCCTGTCCAGGGAATGGGAATCTGCTTCTTCACATGGCTGTTCGGCAACTCGCGGTATCTTTTTCCGTATTTCCACACGCTTCAATTTCCATATGGGGAGTTCTGAAGCAGCAATCTCCCACTCTTTAGTTGGCTTCGGAGCTTCAATGGCCTGTACCACAAACGCGAAGAGCTGAGAAACAGCACTAAGATGCATCTTGTTCTCATCGCCATGGACGTCAAACCTAGGGTACGAAAGATGATATTCCACGCGAGAGGGGTCGTTTCCAATGTGCAGAAAGATCTTGGCTTCCCCGGTGTCGATATACCCATACCGGAGGCCTTTGCTCACCAGGGCGGAAAGCAGTTGGGTAATGACTGCAGCAACAAGTTGTTTTGGCCCGAACTCCTCGCCGTCCTCGTCGATGATGCCCGTGTCTAAGTTCATCTCGGTCGTATTGTCCAGCGCCGCTACGAGCAGGGCAACTGGTAGCTCATGTGGCAGCTTGTACTGGACGGCCAATACGATTTCGGACTCTCCGGTGCGAGATCTTTTGATGCTACAGAATTCATCGGCAATGCTGTTTTTGCCACTAGGTCCTGGTGAGTGAGAGCGAGGCGTTGACGCGCCATGTTTCATGTTTCTTTCAAATTTCACGTCCCCGTCAATGCCAAAACTTGTCCTTAATTCAGTATTTTGTCTGACCTCTTTCATCAGTGATTCTACCGGATCAGTCACAGCCTCTTCCCGGTTCATCGCGAGTGAATACTCGCTCTCGATGGGTCGGAGCATTCGTCTCATAAATGCTCCGCTCATGCGCAGATCTGCGCGAGCCGGGAAACCATGGTCTGGAGAGAGCTTGTGATCCGATGGTAATCTGTTTAGAATTTCCAGTTGTTTTTGCGTGAAACCTTTCCACGGAACTATAAGCCGCGGGCGAGGTCGGTCGCCCTGGTCCACTACTGGACCTTCTGTGACCAACGTGAACTCAGCCACCACGTTTATCTTACCGTCAAGAGTATGGCACTCTTCGACGTATTCCTTGACCGTCCATGGACCATAAAGACGTTCATGCTTTTCGCGGGCAGCTCTGGCACGTTCTTGGGCAGCTCTGGCACGTTCTTGGGCAGCTCTGGCACGTTCTTTGGCAGCTCTGGCAAGTTCTTGCGCAGCCTCCTGTTCAAGTTTGGCAATTCTGGCACGGCGTCTCCATTCTTTCAGCTCCTTCCGTAGCAACTTGAGTTCGCTCATGGTCACCTGACAGTGATTAATCTGTGCAAGAGAGAGAATGCTTTTAGTTAGTTGCGATTGATGCACTTCTCGTAGAAACAACATATGGCAGAGTACCGGCGTCAATAACGTACGATATGCTCAGAAGCCAAGTTCCGGAGCGGGAGGATGAGTGGGTGTTGCGATAGCTTCGCTTTCTGATCAGTGATTCGATGTTTATCCGTGCAGTCAGGCTGCAGGATCGGAAGCAGCGACAGGAAGCTATCCAGGACTTGACAAGTCCTGAGAATGGAGTGAAATCGAGAATGCTGCTATATGACTGTTTCGTTTGCTATGATTGTTACATAATCTTGTCCGAATATCGGATGAAACGTGTCGCTCGGGGTTTTCCTCTGTTAGTGTCTGCAGTAGTACCTTGGTGGCCAGTGACCACTAGACACTCTCATACGTATACATCATACGCCTTCCCTTGCTACTGTCCTCATATATCACAATTTGTTCGTGAAAGGGAGAGAGCTGTGTCAGCCTGTCCGTGAGGGAAAAGTGGGTTTTATGATGTTGACTCGTTGAGTGACGAGTCCCGTGAATCGTTTGTCGCCTGTAGGTACCCCAGTGTGCACTCCACAGTGCGTTCGTTTTGTAATACAGTGTGTTGGTTCAACTTGTTCAGTCAGCCATCTGATCACAGTCGTGACTTGCACCGCATGCAGTCATTGCCCTTTTTTTTTTTTGCCGTATTCACTGTTTCGCAAAGTCTCGTTTATCGATCCCCATCGGCCGTTTCTAATAGGAAGATAGAGCTCTCTTCCTCTAGATAGATCTTCAGGTAGAACCTGAACAGCAAACATCAACCATCCTGCCGAGAATCGTACATCTCCTGGAACATACGAAGGTATCGCAGGGTACCTAATATAGGGGTATATAAGCAGACGGCTGCGCCCACTCTTTTGTGCAACAGAAGGTATTTCGTGTTGTGCGACTCCAAATTTCCAACATGAGGGGTGCAGTTTAGTTAAAATACAGTAGCTGGTGAACATCATACAATGGCGTGAACTCCATATAAACCAGGATCCGAGAGGAATCAACAACATGCTCGAACCGACGACAACATGTTCCAGCCAACGGCGACAGTTTTGCAAGCAGAGATTTGCTTTCTGCAGCAAAACTTTCGCTGGCTGTCTTCAACTCCCGATTTTTCGTTCGCTTCTTTCTGCAGCCATCCATGGCCTCAAGTACTTCTTCGTCAATCGGCTTCGACATCTCTAAATCTACGATCATGTATCTGTCGGTGCAGTCGTCGTAGAGCATGTTACGTGGCGCGGCGTCGTGGTGCATAACCCGGTGTTGATGAAGCTGCGCAAGCGTGGCGAGCACTTGACTTACAACCGAGTTGTCTACCTCGGATAGAGCTTTCAAGACAGGTTGCCCAGCGTACGAAAGGAACAGGAAGTGTCTGAAGGCGGTAAAGTCGTATGCTTGACATCCGAAAACCCCATGCAAAATAATGAGACCAGGACAGACGGGAATGAAACGACCCTGTAAATCACGAAGGTGGTTGTACATCTTCTCTTCATGTAATAGAGGTGCGTCATCGCCAAGCGCGACGGCCTTTGCCACAAGTGTGTAGCCATGCGACGATAGGCGAATTTTGAAGAGATATCCGATGTGCCCTGAAGCGTTGATGGGCTTGCAGTGATCATGGGCCTCATCGCCTACCAATTGCTCTCCCATAAGGCGGAGAAATTCTTGTCGGTCGATGTGTTTGCTGCCGTGATCTTTGACGTTCGGGCAATTCTTATCCAGGGGGCCGCCAAATGCCAACCCCCAAACACACTCATTCGTGCAGTATGGCCGCTTGAAGAAGTCGCTCAGCATCTTCTGCCTACCGTCTAATCGCTTATCCATTGCTCCATTTTGAGCGAGTTCTTTACCCGTCTTGGATCCGGAGCCAGAGGCTTCCTCTTCATTGTCGACTTTATCTGGTGAGTGATGTGTCGATCTAGAAGCGGATCGTGTGTTGATAGGAGTTTTGTCGTACGACACGATTTTCGTACCCGGAGAATGCGGATCTTCTTCTTCACACGTCTGTTCGGCGATTTGCGGTATCTTTTCTCGTATTTCCACACGCTTCAATTTCCACGTGGGGAGTTTCGAAGCAGCAATCTCCCACTCTTTCGTTGGTCTCGACGCTTGAATGGCCTGCACCACAAACGCGAAGAGCTGAGAAACAGCACTTAGATGCATGTTTTCCTCGCCTTGGACGTCATACCTTGGGCAGGAAAGATGGTATTCAAGACGAGAAGGGTCGCTCCCAATGTGCAGAAAATCCTTGGCTTCTCCAGTGTCAATGTACCCAAACCGAATGCCTTTGCTTACCAGGGCGCAAAACATTTGGGCGATGACCGCAGCAACAAGTCTTTTTGGCCCGAACTCGTTGCTGCCCTCGTCTATAAAACCCGTGTCTAGGTTGATATCGGTCGAATTGTCTAGCGCCGCTACGAGCAGCGAGACTGGCAGCTTCTGTGGCAGTTTGTACTGGACGGCCAATACGATTTCGGACTCTCCAGTCGAAGATCTTTTGATGCTGCAGAATTCATCGGCAGTGCTGTTCTTGCCACTAGGTTCTTGTGAGTGGGAGTTAGGTGTTGCCTCGCCATGATTCACGTTTCTAGCAAATTTCACGTATTCGTCAATGCCAAGACTTTTCCTCAGCTCTGCATTTTGCCTGACCTCCCTCATCAGTATTCCTACCGGACGAGTCACAGCCTCTTCCCGGTTTATCGCGAGTGAATACTCGCTATTAATGGGTTCGTGCTCCATATATCTTTCACTCCAGCGCAGGACCCGCAGGTCTACGCGAGTCGGGAAACCTTGAGTGAACTTGTTATCCGATGGTATTTTGTTCAGAATTTCCCGTTGTTTTTCTGGGAAACCTTTCCACGAGGTCGGTCGCCCGGGTCTACTACGGGTCCTTCTGCGATCAGCGTCAACTCGGTCACCACGTCCAGCTTACCGTCGAGAGTATGACACTCTTCGACATATTCCTTGACCTTCAATGGACCATAAAGACGTTCGTGCTCTTCTCGGGCAACTCTGAGACGCTCTTTGGCAGCTCTGGTACGCTCGCGTTCAGCTCTGGTATGCTCTTCGGCAGCTCTGGTAAGGCGTCTTATTTCCTGCAGCTCCTTCAGTAGCAAGTCGTGTTCGCTCATGGTCACCTGAAACCCATTAATAATTAATTTATGCACATTGCAAGGGAACAATTTTAGTCGTGATCCATGCACTACTCGCAGAAACATATTGCAGACTACCGGCGTCAAGAACGTACGATATGCTCAGAAGCAAACCTTCCGGGGCCGGAGGATAAGCGAGTGTCGCGGTAGCTACGCTTTCTGATTCGATGTATATCCGTGCAGTGACCAGTCAGGCTGCAGAATCGGAAGCAGTGAGAGGGAGCTATCGAGGACTTTACAAGTCCTGAGAAAGGGGTGAAATCGAGAATATTGCTATATGTCGATCACTTTTGCGATCGAATCACTGTTGTGATCATAACTTATAAGTTTGTCGAGCTGAAACCGACTTGCAAGGAGGAAAGAGGAGGAGTAATCAAGTGAACCTACATCTTTTGTTCTTATGTCAGTGCCAGATCAAACGCGTCGCTGCAGTACGACACGAGATTCATGGCGCTTTAGTCAGCAGCTTAATCAGGCAAACAAGTTGTCTCTCAGTACGGAGTTATTAATGCATCGAAATTGTCCCTTTTGCCGTGGTCACTGGTGGATTGTAGGTGAAGTCCTCATCGAATCTTGCAAAATCGCAAGTCGCAGGGACCATGCACGCAGCGCCGCAGCCTTACCAATGACTCGTACAAATCAAATACTCGCTCATAGCCGTCAAGACCACCCAAACGTCTTTCTTCCTCATCCCTTCCTGCAACGCGATCTTCTCTAACGCACTCACCCCATCAAAATACCTACACATAGAGGTATGCCACGCCCCCCTCAACTTCCCATCCCTGAACCGCCCCGCAATCGTGGCCAGATATCTCGATTCGCGACCCGTCATCCTCTTCGCATCCAAGATGATATGTGGCGTAAGGCCCGTGAGGTGAGGACTATCATTCAGGGAAGGATGCGGAGTCGCCAAGGGGGGAATCTTGCGCGCGGCTTCGCGGGAGGCCTTGAGGGCGATACGGGGCTCGTTCCGCCGCGACTTCGACTGGCGTAGGAGAAGGGGAGGAGGACGGAGCGATGACTGCGTCAAGGGATAATGAGGATGCGCATTGCGTTGTGTTTAGTGGCGGCAAAGGAGGGAGATGAAAAGGACGAGGAGGACGCGTCGTCGTCGTATTGTCTGCTGCGGGCTTCTTCTGCGGCTGCGGCGAGTCGCGACCCTATTTAAGGCGGTACCAGGTAGGTACAGGTACATTAGAGGTACCTGATTTAAACGATACGTGTACTCCGTATAAACGATATCCTCGACTAACCGATAATTTTCCAATCTCGATTCGGATTTGTTCGGGAATAACGATAAACCTCGGTATAGCGATACTGATAGCAATCGTGGCTGATTCGTGCAAACGAGGTCAGAATACCCAAAATCCGCTCGATAAACGGGCAATCATTGTCGGCGGTCGCAAGCTTGTCCCTGTTGTAACTTGTACTTACAAGATACACACAGAGAGTGTTATTCTTTTGACTTGCCCGGTTGACATTTCTCTACGTGATACGACGGAGGGGAGGGCAAATCGACTTCTTACCATGATTTCCTGGTCTAGTTGATACTTTTCTCTTCCTACATCTCATTATCCACACTTTGCTCCATTTGCTTCATTTTCCGACTTTTTTTTCCCAATTTCTACTTCTTGGTCCTGTTTGTTTGTCGGTGAAGATTCGAATCATGTTATTTTCTTTCAGCTTGCCGTCCGTCGTTAGCGCTGCGCTTCTCCGGCTTACAATCGTTCCGTTTACCCATTGCGATATCTTGGCTGGATCTTGAAAATGATGAAAAGGGCCTTTGCCTCGTTGCATCGACATGTATGAATGCTTGGTCTGCTTATATTCATCTATCCTTTTGTCATTCTGTCATTGGTTAGTCCCTCTCGAGTCTCCCCTACTTCAGTCTTTTCAATCTATCGGACCCTCGATCCGCCCTCCATGCGGACCATCTGTCTGCGCTGAGCAGTTCGACTCTCTCGTCACATTCATAGGGAGGGCATAGATGGGCCACAAGTCTGGGTGACACTGGGTCCGACGTATCTTTGAGATTCGATCTGGCTTACGGCCGACTTGATCGACTGACTGGTGGATGGGCTTCTCGGCTGGGCCGCGGCATTATTTTTCGAATCAAATTTCAACGAAACCTCCAGGCTACTTTTGCAACACATTTGCATTGTACGTGTGCCCGTAGTAATTGCGTATTGTCCGTATCTTTTTGCATGAAGTCCTTCCACTCTCGATGGCTTATTTTTGAACAGACGCTAAAACTCACCACATCTAATGTGAGACCCATTAGAGAAAGCCACTGAGCCACTGCTAAACTTGCACTGCTTGTAAACATATCGCAGATCCATGGCGTCGCATGTATTAGTACATCTACTACAGCATATTAGGTAGTTTCTGCTTTTCACGCTAGAAACATTGAACGTAACATAACTTGGGCCGTGGGCGGATGATGGATCATGGATCCGTACTCACGAGTCACGAGATCAAGATTCAAGTATGAAAGCCGAAGAAGAGTCTGAAGAATACTTAGTCTAATAGTCAAGATTTTGAGAAGGTGTTCAGGTCGCCATTATATTCTCGTATTCAGAAACTCAAACAATGTACGTAGGTATTACTAATTAGCCCTTCGAATCTTTTGCATGTATGCTGCATGTAACGTAAACTATGCGCTTTGTGGCCATATTCCGATTTCCTGCCGCAAGCGCCAGCGCCCAGTTGAAATTACATACTGATAAATGATTTCAAGCGGGATCCAGACAGTAGACTTGACAGACCGCTTTGGATTGCACGGCGAGATGAAAATCCGCGAGCATTTGAATGGTGACGAGACCAAATAAAAGGTACTTGTTGCAGAGGTCATCACGCAGCTCTTTGAGTCCATGGTGAAAAAGTGAAAACGCTATGGGATCGTAGACACAGGAGAATGTGTTCGGGTGCGAACCATCCTTAGCCTCTGGCGGCGGGGGACATGACGGATGTATATCATTCTGGTGCACCGTCGCGCTTCTCCACCTAGGGAGCTTGTCGAGAGCAGCTCACCTGCTATGGTCTGTACTGTAAAGGCAAAGACCTGTGAGACCGCACTAAAAAACGGTCTGCCATGAGGGTGACTGGGGTCGAAGCCGCATGACACACGGTATTCGACAATAGAAGGCTGATATTTATCAATGCGAATAAAAATCATGCATTCTCCTGTGTCCACGACCCCATAGCGTTTTCCCTTTCTCACCATGGACTCAAAGAGCTGCGCGATGACCTCTGCAACAAGTACCTTTTTCTTTGAGTTTGGTCCCAGGTCTCGTCGCCACTGGCGCACTTGACCACATCAATCTCGCACTGACGGTTGGGCAACACCGGTAGGACGGTGACTTTGCCTTTGTGAACTTATTTTCAGTCGGCGGCTTCTCCTCGCATATGCACACAACATCGCCATTTCTGGGGTTTTTGGTTGCCCGAGGCTCTCTTTCAAAACTGCAGTGTAGGTCTGATGGCCCGCTTGCCCCTCGTGGTATGGATGCTGAATTTGAGGGATTCGTACGGTACGAATCCCTCAAATTCAGCATCCATACCAACCGTAGGATTCGTGGCTGTTTGTACACCATTCAAATGCTCGTGGATTTTCATCTCGCCGTGCAATCCAAAGCGGTCTGTCAAGTCTACTGTCTGGATCCCGCTTTAAATCATTTATCAGTAATTCCAAGGGGCCACATACCAATAGAAGCTGCCGGTGCCGGAGGCTAACCTCGCTATCAATGGATGGGGCTAGCTGTTCAAGATTTCGCACCGACTGGCGAGTCGTTAATTTTTCCCCTGCAGCGAACATGTGATCCAATGGTAAGTGGCCCAAAATTTCCAATTGTCTTTCTCCCAAGTCTTGCGACCAGCGTATTATTTACGGGCGCCTTCGATCTTCCGCATATGCTGCCGCCTGCGAGTCCTTGCGTGACCTGGAGGAGGTTGGTCTGCACTCGCACAGGAAAGCCAGGGGCCAGCTTCATGGCACTCTTCGAGAAATTCGCGCTTGTTCAATGGACTATGGTTATGGATCCGCTGGCGTTTCTCTACTTCCAGCTCGGCCTTCGTTTCTTCAAGCTCCCTCATGAGCTTGACCATCTTGTTCCCTGGACCCTGATGGATCTGTGCGGAGAGATGATTCATGAAGGTTAGTTGCGATCCATGTATTATTTGTTTGTAAAGCGCCCGAAGGAGCGAGAAACATGTTGAAACCTACCAGACATTTCAGATACGACGTTTGTGTTCTTGGATTGAAGAACTTTTGCGAGGGAGGATGATTGAGAGTTTTAGTAGATAGCTTTATGATCTGATGTATAGCCGTGAAGAATCAGGTTGAAGAATCCGAAGCATTGAGAGGGAGCCATCGTGGAATATATAACCCCGAAGAGGGTAGAGAAATCGAGTATGTTGCTGTAGTTCACTGTTGTGATTGCTCTTCGTATCCCGATTTCAACTTTCGGATCAAACGCGTCAATGTAAGACTGTCAGCCAGAAGTCTGCTGCTTGAAAGTTGACAGCGGCACGCAGGAGGCAGACAGAGATTTCACCTGGCAAATACCCCTCATCGCATCATCCGATGCTGTGTTACCGTGTGCGGGTGCTGACTCAGACTATTGTTGATCATGTCATTGCTGTTTGTTGTCCCAATCTGGGACTGACAGGTGACAACAGAGACAGTAGACTAGCCACCCCTTTGGTAGCCTGTTGTCGCGTAATATTGAGTGTCTGTGTTACCGTTCGCTTAACACGCTACCTTTTGTTGTCAATTGATAACTTGATATGGCTGTTATTGTGAATCTTGGTATGGCTTCGCCGCCGCAGGATGCACGACTCGCCGTTCTTCCGTTTGGTGAAGGGTTCTAGCTAATAGCTATTATGCTTTTTTGTCACCATATCGGGACCACTTTGCGTGTTCTTCTGCTACTCCGTCGCTACTACCGTGACGATCAGTCGCACTATGATCATTGATGATCATTTTCATTCGAGCTCACTTTCGCAGTGCGCACATAGCTCGCATTGCGCTTCCTTCTTAATACAGTCATCCGGCCGATTCGGCCGAACAGCTCGCCTTGCGTTTCGTTAGTACAGCATTGCGCTCTATGAATGCGCTTCGTTGATACAGCCAACCCGGCTAAACAGCTTGCATTGCGCTTTAGGTACTTGATATAGCCATCCGTTCAAACAGCGCGCCGCAAACAAAGTCAGTTTCCAAATATCATTTTTTGCAGCATCCGAGGACAGGAGGTAGTTGAGCTATGACTGATTGTACCCGCAAGTCGAGGGCAGGTCAGGTCAGGTGGTGTGTCGGGTAGAGGTTGGGCTTGTTAGAGACAATAGTTAAGAACGAATCTCAGAACGATGGGATCATGGATTCATGATGGGCCGGGCCTAGCCGCTGCCATAGCTCTTCAGTCAAATATACACCCACCATTGTGCCCCAAATTACTTAACAGTATGTAGCTAGTGAACAGCATACAACGGCGTGAACTCCATGTAAACCAGAATCTGGGAGGAACTGACAGCATGTTCGAACCGACGACAATATGTTCCAGCCGACGGCAACAATTTTGCAAGCAAGTATTTACTCTCTGCAGCAAAACTTTCGCCGGCTGTCTTAGACTTCAACTCCCGCTTTCTCTTTCGCTTCTTTCTGCAGCCATTCATGGCCTCAAGTACTTCTTCGTCAATCGGCTTCGCCATCTCTAAATCTACGATCATGTATCTGCCGGTGCAGTCGTCGTGGAGCATGTTACGTGGCGCGGCGTCGTGGTGCATGACCCGGTGTTGATGAAGCTGCGCAAGCGTGGCGAGCACTTGACTCACAACCGAGTTGTCAATCTCGGATAGATCATAGAGCTTCGAAGACAGGTTTCCCGGCGTACGATAGGAAGAGGAAGGACCTAAACGCGACGTATGTGTATGCCTCGCCTTGGAAAATCCCCTTCAAAGTAATGCGACCAGGACAGGCAGGAATGAAACGACCCTGTAAATCACGAAGGTAGTTGTACATCTTCTCTTCATGTATTATAGGTGCGCCATGGCATAACTCAACGGCTTTTGCCACAAGTGTGTAGCCATGCGACAGTAGGCGAATTTTAAAGAGATATCCGATGTGCCCTGAAGCGTTGATGGGCTTGCAGTGATCATGAGCCTTATCGCCTACCAATTGCTCTCCCATAAGGCGAAGAAACTCTTGCCGGTCGATGTGCTCGCTGCCGTGATCTCCAGCATTGGGACAATTCTTATCCAGAGGGCCGCCAAATGCCAACCCCCAAACACACTCATTCGTGCAGTATGACCGCTTGAAGAAGTCGCTCAGCATCTTCTGCCTACTGTCTGGTCGCTTATCCATCTCTCCATGCTGAGAGAGTTCTTTGCCAGTCTTGAATCCGGGGGCGACTTCGTCCTGTGGGTGATGTGTCGATTTAGAAGTGGATCGTGAATGTAAAGAAGTTCTGTCGCACGAGACGGTTTTCCTACCCGGAGAATGCGAACCTGCTTCTTCACACGGCTGTTCGGCGATTCGCGGTGTCTTTTCCTGTATTTCCACACGTTTCAATTTCCATATGGGGAGTTCCGAGGCAGTAATCTCCCACTCTTTAGTCGGTTTCGAAGCTTGAATGGCCTGCACCACAAACGCGAAGAGCTGAGAAACTGCACTTAGACGCATCTTCTTATCATCGCCATGGACGTCAGACCTAGGGCAGGAAAGATGATATTCCACGCGAGAGGGGTCGCTTCCAATGTGCAGAAAGATCTTGGCTTCCCCGGTGTCGATATACCCATACCGGAGGCCTTTGCTCACCAGGGCGGAAAACAGTTGGGTGATGACTGCAGCAACAAGTTGTTTTGGCCCGAACTCCTCGCCGTCCTCGTCGATGATACCCGTGTCTAAGTTCAATTCCGTCGTATTGTCCAGCGCCGCTACGAGCAGTGAAACTGGTAGCTTCTGTGGAAGCTTGTACTGGACGGCCAATACGATTTCGGACTTTCCGGTGGCAGATCTTTTGATGCTGCAGAATTCATCGGCAATGCTGGTTTTGCCACTAGGTTCTGGTGAGTGGGAGCGAGACGTTGTGTCGCCATGATTCACGTTTCTTTCAAATTTCACGTCCTCTTCAATGCCAAAACTTGTCCTTAGTTCAGCATTTTGCCTGGCCTCCTTCATCAGTACTTCTACCGGACGCGTCACAGCCTGTTCCCGGTTCATCGCGAGTGAATACTCGCTGTAGATGGGTTCCAGTATTCCTCTTGCGGCATATCCTCCAATCTCGCGCAGATCTGCGCGAGTCGGGAAATCTTGGTGTGGAGGGAACTTGTGATAAGATGGTAGTTTGTTCAGAATTTCCCGTTGTTTCTGCGTGAAACCTTTCCACGGAACTATAAGCCGCGGGCGAGGTCGGTCGCCCGGGTCTACTACGGGGCCTTCTGTGACCAGCGTGAACTCCGTCGCCAAGTTCAGCTTATCGTCAAGAGTATGATACGCTTTGACATATTCCTTGACCGTCAATGGACCATAAAGACGTTCGTGCCCTTTTCGGGCAGCTCTGATACGCTCTTTGCAAGCTCTGGCACGCTCTTTAGAAGCTCTGATACGCTCTTTATAACCTCTGATCTGTCGTTTCTCTTTCTTCACCTCCTTCAGTAGCAAGTCGCGTTCGCTCATGGTCACCTGAAACCGATCAATCTATGCAAGGGAACGATTTTAGTTGTGATCCATGCACTACACGTAGGAAACATATGGCAGACTATCGGTGTCAAGAACGTACGATATGCTCAGAAGCAAAGCTTCCAGAGCAGGACAATGAGTGAGTGTTGCGGTAGCTTCGCTTTCTGATTCGATGTTTATTCGCGCAGTCAGGCTGCAGGATCGGAAGCAGCGACAGGAAGCTTTCAAGCTATCCAGGACTTGAAAAGTCCTGAGAATGGAGTGAAATCGAGAATGCTGCTATGCATGACTGTTTCGTTTGCTATGTTTGTTACATAATCTTGTCCGAATATCGGATGAAAAGTGCGCTTTATGATGTTGGGTCCGTGAATCGTGCGTCGCCTGTAGTTACTACAGTGTGCATTCCACAGTGCGTCTGTGTTTAGTTACAGTGTGTTGCTTCAACTTGGTCTTAGTCGGCAATCAGTTGTAACTTGCACCGCATGTACATATGTTAGGTAGGTAGTCATTGCTCATGTTTTATTTGTCGTATTCACCGTTTCGCAAAGTCTCGTTTACCGATCTCCATCGGCCGGTTCTAATAGGAAGATAGAGCTCTCTTCCTCTAGATAGATCTTCAGGTAGAACCTGAACAGCAAACATCAACCATCCTGCCGAGAATCGTACATCTCCTGGAACATACGAAGGTATCGCAGGGTACCTAATATAGGGGTACCTACAAGCACAAGCCAGTGGCCAGACGGCTGCGCCCACTCTCTTGTGCAACAGAAGGTATTTCGTGTTGTGCGACTCCAAATATTTCGTGTTGTGCGACTCCAAATTTCCAACATGAGGGGTGGGTGCAATTTAGTTAAAATACAGTAGCTGGTGAACATCATACAATGGCGTGAACTCCATATAAACCAGGATCCGAGAGGAATCAACAACATGCTCGAACCGACGACAACATGTTCCAGCCGACGGCGACAGTTTTGCAAGCAGAGATTTGCTTTCTGCAGCAAAACTTTCGCTGGCTGTCTTCAACTCCCGATTTTTCGTTCGCTTCTTTTTGCAGCCATCCATGGCCTCAAGTACTTCTTCGTCAATCGGCTTCGATATCTCTAAATCTACGATCATGTATCTGCCGCTGCAGTCGTCGTAGAGCATGTTACCCTGGCGATGCGCTCCAGGCGGGCTTGTTCCGCCGCGACTTCGACTAGGGTAGAAGAAGGGGAGGAGGATGAAGCAATGAATGCATCAAAGGATAATGAGGATGCGCATCGCGTTGTGTTTAGTGGCGGCAAAGGAGGGAGATGAAAAGGAGACGCGTCGTCGTCGTGACTCGTGATGTCTGCTGCGGGCTTCTTCTGCGGCTGCGGCGACCCTATTGAGGTGGATCCGTAATGGAGGAGGTACATACAGCCCCACCAAGAAAATAACGCCCAACGCCAAATTGGACACATTTTGGATCACCACACCTATTTATTTCACTTTGTCGCGATCTGGCCATTTAAAATGTCAAAAATGTGTAGTTAAGTAAGTCTATAGAATCATGAAGGCTCAATCAATTGAACGCCTCAATACTTTGTATACCAACCCTTGGAATCTATCACAGTCTGAAGACAGCGAGGCATGCTGTCGATCAGGTCGTTAACAAGCTTTATTTCCATATCTTCCCAAACATTTGTCGCAATTTTTTCCAGGTGATCGAAGGCGGCCTGGGAACTCTTCATATGCCCCATATTCAGATACCGTTTGAAAATATGCTTTTTGAGGCATGACCAGAGTTTCTCAATGGGATTTAGGTCGGGGCTGTATGGCGGCCATGCCAGAGGAGCCACCCCTAGATCCTCGAGGCATTTTTTCACGTTTCTGGCTCTGTGAATCGGCTCGTTGTCGTGCATGAAGATAGTGTCACCATCTAGCATGATTGGGAGGCATTCCTCAAGGTGATCACAGTAAATCGCGCTTGTGACGCCGCCTCCCCTCGAGTCAGGGTCCCCCGGGAGGACGACGAGAGGACCCTGATTTCCGTAGCGAATTTCACGCCCAAAACGTAGTGACATGTCGCAGTTTCTTCTATTTGGCTTGTACATACTTGAACTTGGTTGCTTTTGAACCTAAAATGAACCCAGCCCGCTGCTTAGAACCCGGGTTATTGTAATCACAAGTTCAAGGTGCAATTCTGGCCGACAGGGCGACAAATCCACTCCTGGGTCTGTCCATCGCCGCGCTCAACAGCGCATTCATCTGTCTATCAAACGCGACGAAACTACGCAAGAGGCTTTTCAAACCACTTGAGCGTGAATTGGAACCTTTTTAAGACATGCTCTTCTCTGAAAAATGGGCGTTGTGCGGCTTGGCGATGCATGACTCCCCTTGCCTTGAGGTATCGTGCGATTGTCTCCGTAGAAACATGAGGGGCGCATATTCTTTTAAGCTCTTTGTTGGCAGTGAATGACTCTTGATTTATGTTTATCTGGAAGTGTCGCAAATCGTCTTTTGTTAGCTTGGCTGGGTGCCCTCGCCCTTTTGGTGAGATCACCCAAATTTGGGTAGTGAACCGTTTTTTAATGCCATAAACGAGGCTTGGGAGAATACTCTCGTCACTAGCGATCTGCTTGGCCGATTTGCCTGCTGTTAAGGCTGAATGGACGCGCTTCCTAGTGTGTGCCGTCAAATGTTTTTTTGATAGGCTTCAAAGGGCGTGGTGTTGTAGCCATGGCTGCTCAAAGATGATGGGCTGATGTGTGAATGAAGCAAAATTGACGCGTCACGACCAAAAGTGGGAGAATTTTCGCGTTATTTAATTGGGGCCACTGTACATAGGTAGGTAGGTACCTAGGTAGGTAGGTATGTATGCAGGACCAGGTACCTCATGTACCTAGATACCACAATGAAAGCCAAAGAGTCTGAAGAAGAGTCAAGACTTTGAGAAGGTGTTGAGGTCGCCATTATCTTTTCGTATTCAGAAACAATGTAGGTAGGTGTTTGCCCTTCGAATCTTTTGCATGTATGCAACGTAAACTATGCGCTTCGTGGCCATTATCCATACATATTCCGGTTTCCCGCCGCCAGCGCCCCCACTTGAAATTACTGATACATACATAAATGATTTAAAGCGGGATCCAAACTTGACAGACCGCTTTGGGATCTGGATCGCGAGCACTTGAATGGTGACGAGGTCACGAGACCAAAGAAAAGGTACTTGTTGCAGAGGTCATCACGCAGCTATTTGAGTCCATGGTGAAAAAGGGAAAACACTATGGGATCGTAGAAACAGGAGAATGTGTTCGGGTGCAAACCATCCTTGGCCTCTGGCGGCGAGGGACCTGACGGATGTATATCATTCTGGTCCACCGTCGCGCTTTTCCACTTAGGAAGTTAGGGAGCTTGTAAGTTGTCGAGAGCAGCCCACCATTCTTGAGTCTTGACTTGGGTCTTCACCAGCTATGGCTTGTACTGTAAAGGCAAAGACCTGTGAGACCGGCGACCGCACTAAAAAACGGTCTGCCATGAGGGTGACTGGGGTCGAAGCCGCATGACACATGGTATACCGTATTCGACAATAGAAGGCTGATCTTTATCAATGCGAATAAAAAACATGCATTCTCCTCTGTCTACGATCCCATAGTGTTTTCCCTTTCTCACCATGGACTCAAAGTCTCAAAGAGCTGCGTGATGACCTCTGCAACAAGTACCTTTTCTTTGGTCTCGTCACCATTCAAATGCTCGCGGATTTTTATCTCGCCGTGCAATCCAAAGCGGTGTGTCAAGTCTGGATCCCGCTTATCATTTATCAGTAATTCCAAGGGGGCCCCAGAGAAAGGTCGAGCTGGAGTAGAGAAACGCCAGCGGATGATGCCAGAGTAAGGCCAAGCTAGAAGTAGAGAAACGCCAGCGGATCCAGACGAAGGTCGAGCTGGAAGTAGAGAAACGCCAGCGGATCCAGAAGTCGGAGTCTACTTCCAGCTAGAATGAGCTCGACCATCTTGTTCCCGAATCCCTGATGGATCTGTGCGCCGGATCAGATCCTAAAGATACCTAGGTAGCTACTACAACTCTCAATCATCCTCCCTCGCAAAAGTTCTTCATTCCGAGAACACCAAGGTCATATTTGAAATGTCTTGTAGGTTGCAATAATATATTTCTCGCTCCTTCGGGCGCATTACAAACAAATAATACAAGGATCGCAACTAACCTTCATCTCCCCGCACACTGCGCCCGAAGGAGCGACTCGGCGAGAAACATGTTGCAACCTACCAGACATTTCAGATATGACCTTGGTGTTTTCGGAATGAAGAACTTTTGCGAGGGAGGATGATTGAGAGTTGTAGTTGCTATCTTTACGATCTGATCATTGTATAGCCGACGGCCGTGAAGAGTCAGGTTGGAGAATCCGAAGCATTGAGAATTTGAGAGGGAGCCATCGTGAAATATATAACCCTAATAGGGTAGGGAAATTGAGTATGTTGCTGTGATTCACTGTTGTGATTATTCGTCGTATCCCGATTTTGACTTTCGGATCACGCCACTCTCACAGGAACGTCCGTTTTATGACACTCTGTTAGGAAGTCGCGCAAATTCAATGAAGGTTCAATCTTCATCTCCGCAGACATCCGCCTGCGTTTTTCTTCTTTCCCCTCGATTTCCGCTTCTTTCGTCTTGCTTTCCGCTTCTTTCCTCTTGCGTTTCTCTTCTTCCGTCTTGCTGTTCTCTTTCTGATACTCGCGTTCAGAGTCGCTTTCGGACTCGTTGCGCGATGAATCTGTGGACTCTGGAGGGAGATGAAGGTTAGTTGCGATCCATGCATCATTTGTTTGTAAAGCGCCAAAAGGAGCGAAAAACATGTTGCAGCATACCGGACGATAAGGACGTGATTTCGACTTTCTCCAGAAGTAAGACTCATTTTGCGGGAGGATAGTTGAGAGTTGTAGTAGCTATCTTTATGATCTGATGTATAGCCGTGAAGAGTCAGGTTGGATAATGGAGGCATCGGGAGGGAGCCATCGTGAAATATATAACCCCGGAGAGGTTATGGAAATCGAGTATGTTGCTGTGATTCACTGTTGTGATCACTGATTACACTTTGCATCCCGATTTCAACTTTCGGATCAAACGCGTCAATGTCAGCCAGAAGTCTGCACGCAGGAAGCAGACGGAGATTTCACCTGCCAAATACCCCTCATCGCATCATATGATCATCCGGTGCTGTGTTACCGTGTGCGGGTGCTGACTCAGACTGTTGTTGATCATGTCATTGCTGTTTGTTGTCCCAATCTGGGACTGACAGGTGACAACAGATGGCCAGTCAGTGGCAGTCTCTGCCAGAGACTGGCCACCCCTTTGGCAAGCCTGTTGTCGCGCAATCTTGGGTGTCTGTGTTACCGTTCGCTTAACACGCTACCGTTGAATCTTGGTATGGTTTCGCCGCCACAGGATGCACGACTCGCCGTTCTTCCGTTTGTGAAGGGTTCTAGCTAGTAGCTACTGGAACCGCTTTGCGTGTTCTTCTGCTATGTAGTCCATCGCCACTACCGTTACGATCAGTCGCACACTCGCACTATGATCATTGATGATCATTTTGATTCGAGCTCACTTTCGCACACAGGCTACAGCTCGCATTGCGCTTCGTTGGTACAGCCAACCCGGCAAAACAGCTCGCATTGCGCTTTACTTGATACAGCCATCCGTTCAAACGACTCGCTTCGTTGATACAGCCACAGCGCTTTAGGTACTTGATACAGTCATCCGTACAAGCAGCTCGCAATGCGCTTCACTTCATACAGCCTGGAGCCATCTACCCAAAATCTCGCATTGTGCTTCCTGGGACCTCGATACAGGTAACAGTCATCTGACCAGATAGGTAGCCCGCCGTGCGCACTGCGTTTTGTTACTCGTTGGTACAGTCACCCTCCTCCATAGAAGGACCGTGTCACCGTGGACGACAGCCTACAGGTCTCAGGCTCGGATTATAGTTATACGCATACTCGGCTATAAAGCCTTGCGCGGCTTCTCGCAATAGGTATGTATCTTGGCTCGAGCACCAAGCAGATAACTCCTAGTCTCCTCTCTGAGCCTTGAGGCTCTACCTATAAACGTGCGCGCCGCAAAGAAAGTCAGTGACTCAGGAGTCAGTTTCCAAGTATCTTTTTTTGCAGCATCCAGGGCGAGGGGGACTTCTACCGTCTTTGGAATCGTATCTTCGCTGCAGATAACGTCGGCGGGCTGTGCCGACGGGAGCGAGGACAGGCACCTAACACATATGTAGACTTGTAGTTGAGCTATGACTGATTTTACCCTTGCAGATTTGCCAGGTCACAGGTGGAGGACCGTGGAGATAAGAGTCAGACGCGATGGGATGGGCCGGGCCTAGCGCGTGGATCCACATTTTTGGTTTTACGGAGTATGTACCTATGTACCTACCTCATACAACCTACAGGTACCTAGGTACCTAAGGTACCTAACCTACGTAGGTACATACCTCCTACGGATAGGGAAGTAATGAGCGAGACTAAATTTCCTTAAATAGACTACATTGTAAGAAGGCAAAAAAAGCGCTTCAACGACAGAGACAGGCATCCAGCCGGCCAGTCTTGCAAGCTCACCAAAAGAACCTCACCGAAGAATTCCACCTGCGACCGACGAGGCAGTGGGCACAATCCCATCTATCAGAGCACCTACCCGGGCCCCCCCTCCAAACTGTAAACATGCACTTGTCATCAAAGACGATGAAAAGGAGAAGACGGTCTTTTATTCATACACCAGCCTATTCATAGCCTCATCACATCTGCACGGGTATATAAAACACGCCAACGAACTAACTATAAACAGGATCATGGAATCTTCAAACTTGGAACAAGAAACAAGAAAAAAAAGGATATAGGAGGAAAACTTAAAAAGGGAGAGATGATGCTAATATGAACAAATATAAATATGTAGGACTTTGAGTCCCAAGGTTCGTTCATAATGCTTAAATTCTCGCCGTATCAAATAGACGATGATAATGGCGTGCGATAGCCCATTCTTGGAAGTATATAGACTTTCCAAGAGTCATTCTGAGTCTCTGAGTGAGTCTCTCTTTCTTCTGAATCGAAACATAATCTTGGGAGGACATATGTGCCACAGTGCATGTCCGTGTAAACATCTACCGGCCTGATATGCGCCACATATCAATACCGAAACACAGTAGACACAGGTGACAGCAAGTGCCCCGAAAGCAACCCTTCGAGTCAGCTGCACGCTGCACTACCCATGTAAATCATCCACATTGCGCGGGCTAACGGAGCGACATCCCGGATCAGAAGGCCGTTCCTGCACCATTTTATAACTCGGTGCCACTGCTGGAACAATCGCCCGAAGAACACATTCGTCCAAGTGCTCGTAGAATTCCTGCGCATTCCCAAAGTGGTCCCCGCAGATGGAGCATTGAGCACCCATGTTTCGCTGGAGGCTGGACGAGGCGCGTTCGTCGCGCGCGTGCGCTAAGCTGCTGCTGCTACGGTTGTTTGTGGGTGTCTGCTCGACGTTGTGTGTCGTGGCCAAGTGCCGTTTGAATACGTCTGCTCGGCCGAATATCTTCTCGTACGATGAGCCGATCCCCGGACAAAAGGGGCAGACCATGGTGCCTCTGTAATGTGTGAGGGCGTGGCGGTTCTTGTCGTATTTTCGAGCAAATCCCTTGGAGTGGTACTCGCAGGAACGTATGGGGCATTTCTCAGGACGTTCTTCTTGATGCGTCAGCATGTGAGCTGTGAGATCCTTGACGCTTCGGCCGCACTCTGGATTAGGGCACTGACTGCGGCTGTCGGCTGGCCGATTTCCGAGGCTGCTGGATTCATGCAGTTCATTCACTTGACTGGATTGACTGAGTTGGCTAGGCTGACTCGATTGACTTGGCTGTCCGGTTTGTCGGGATCGACTGGATTGCTTGGGTTGTCTAGGCTGAGTGGGCTGATCGGCTTGCGTCCGCCAAGGATCGTCTTCCGACGAGACCTGGTAAGCTTGTGATGGCGGCGTCGGCTCGAGAACTACCTGGGATGCTGAGGTAGGCGCTAGTGTTGATGAATCCAAAGCCTGATTATCTCCTTCGTCCTCACATCCACTCATGTAATCCCCTTGCGACGGATCCAGCGGCCGCAGCACCTCTCGCATCCACTCCTTCAAAACTGACATGGACGGCCAGTCACCACTGGCTTTACCACCTCGGTGCGGACTGAAATGCGCTCTTCGCAGGTGTGCCGCAGCATTGTAGTACGCGCCATACTGTTTCTGCGCCATGCACGCCTTGCAGCTGGACAACGATACCTCGGGCCGGGGAGCGAGCTGCCTGACGTTATCCGGTTCGAAGCAGACCCAGCGGCGCACAAAAGCAGCGTGTTTTGCATCAGTGTGACGCTTTAGTTCATGTTCTCCTCGGAAGCCTTCGATATGTTCGTCGCACTTGCCACAGTACACGCGCCGCACGGGAGGTCTATGGTACGCCGTCCGAAATTGTGTGGGAGATTCTGATGATTTCCACGTCAACTCGCTCAGCCTGGACGCCGAAGAAGCTTCCCCCACAGTGTGTCGTCTGCCTCTCTCCATCTCTGGGCCTAGCAGAGGCCCCAACTCGGATGTTCGGCGTTGTGGAAGCAGCTCAACGCCATCGTGGAAAGTCGCCCGCCACGTTTGGGGACCAGGCACATTTGTTACAGAAGATTCTGGTTGACACTGTTGCGAAACCTTCTCTGGGCGCAACGGGGCCAAGACTGGTAGCGGTAGCTGGCCTGAACCTGGGACTGTACCTGGAACTGGCGCTGATGCTGCTGACGATGCTGCTGCTGCTGCTGCTGCTGCTGCTGCTGCTGCTGCTGACGCTGATACAGGTGTTGACGGCTGATGCGTTGGGTTATTAGAAGTGCGTTGCCGAAGAAATCCATTGAAGCCAAAATTCTCCAAGTACCCCTCGCCGAGTCTGAGGAGAAATTCAGAGCTTGATCTGATACCTCCTGCGACCCAAATCTCCGTTCGAATGAGGCGGTCGATGCTGTAGTAAAGTGATGTCTCTTCATGTGTCATATTTTCTTCCAATTTTTCGCCGAAGATAGCGTGAGACGAGCAAAAAAGTTGCACCAGACTTCGATACATGCCATGCATCAATCCACTGATGTTTCTCGATGGATCAAGAGGGTATTGCTTCAGGCGTGAGTCTGGCAGCGTTGGTTGTATCATGTCGAGCAGGAGAGTGCGTGCTGCACTGAAAATACAGACGGTGAGGAAATCTGCGACTGCGCCTCGTGGTCGACGGCCCGCATCGGAAGAGCAAATGATTTCAAATGATTGTAGAAAACGTACAAGACAATCCTCAAGCAGAATGGTGGGTTCTTCCAGGTCGGCAGGCAGGTTTTGGTTATGAGGGTTTGCACCAATTCGGAGGCTAGGGTCAGGGTGCGAGGCTCCATAGAAGATGGCTTCGCGGAGTAGAAGCTTCGCACTGTATAGTGCAGGATAGAACGCTTGCTCGGTGTCCCGAGAGTCGCACAACGATCCGCTGTCTCGAATCAACTGGAGAAGGTTATACGCCGTGTCTTGGGCATACCAGCTGCTAGCTATGGCGGCGAGCGACGGGGGGCACTGACTGGGCGTGTCACGATGAAACCCTGAAGTTATGTCGTCTGCACTACTCCTGGCATCAGGAGACGCTGACCACCAGAAGCCATCAGCAAAGTCAACATAGTTCTTGACAGCATCCGTGAAATTCTCAGGCAAAGAGCACACCGTCTGTATGTAATAATTGAGACTCCGTCGCTGCGAAAGCAAATAAGGCATGATTGTGCAGTCCTGTCTTGGTAGCATAGAGCCTGGATGTGGGAGGGTTAACATGTATTTGGTCGCACGTGATATGAAAAGGACGACATAGAGGTACATACCTCGGAATATCATGTTGACGAAGAAAGCAACAGGATTGCGAGAACAACCAATCAGGCTCCAGTGTTCGTCCCCTGCTTGCACCGGGGTGACATGACAATGGAAGCACGGATTGTTAGAATCACACTGCGGGAAAGAAAGCTGGTTAGCGTAGTCGAGAGCGTGCATTGCTTTTTTTTAGAAACCTGGATATGCACCTGTGTCTTGTCTATCCTGCATCGAAGGCACGGATCCGTCTTGCGAAAGAGCTGGAGCTCGCCGATAGACGCGAGCCGAGGTTGGCTAGGCCTCGACTTTTTCAACGGAGGCAGCGAAGGCTCAACCTCAGCATCAGCCGAGTTTCTGCGCAGACCTCTATAGCCTGCCATTGTTGCCGAGAAATAGGAGGAGCTGACTGCCGTTTCGCAAGCCGTATGATGCGCGGACGCATCATCTCTTCCCCTGGCCTTGCCTCGAGGGCTAATAGGTGGTAGTCGGGATGGGCCGAGACGGCGTACAAGATATGGCATAGTGTCGAATGATTGTGGATGCTCAGGCAGGCGCAATGGTGTTGTACCTATCGCACTTATCGTGGAAGCTTCAGTGTCGAGGCCCGAATCTTTTCTTGCAAGTCTTTGATGAAGATCGTCGTGGGTATCACGCTCTTGTTGAGTGACTAATCCGTAGACATAACGAGCGCATTGCTCGTCCCAGCACTTGAAGGATGGCATGTGTCGCGAACGGAAGGCGTCCGTCGTCCCATGGGAGATAGTACGGCTGGAGCGTAGTATTGGATCGAGGTCGATTTGCTTGTCGAGCCAAGGAATAAAATCTGCTGGCGCCAACGCCGCCGAGCTTCTCAAGGGCTCAATGACATCCACACCTGTACTTCATCGTTTAACAAAATGTGCGGGAGAATGTATCTACCATGCTGGCGCGTTCGGAAATAGACTGACTTACCATTTTGAATGCACGCGGCCTCGAGACATTCTGATCGGTATTGAAGTGATCGGGCTTCCTCAGCGCTCGACAGAAGAGGGATTTTCGCTGTCAGATCTTTCCGCGCATAGAACCAAGCCAAAAAATAAATCCGAGTTAGCAGCAGCAAAGACTCAACAGGGGGAGGGAGAAGGAGATACTCGTCCCCCTCGCCCCCCCCCGCCTCCGGCCCCTTTTCTTAGAAGATCGACACTATGTTCTAGCCGTCCCGTTGATGGCGGCACTTCTTCTATATAAGAACCAGATGCTCAGATAAGAAGAGTGTTTTGAAGACGCTCCGACAGCAGGACGACGCACATGGCTCAAAAGGGGGAAAGCTTTCGACTAACGTACCGTGATGATGCACAAGATGCTCGAGAATTCGCACCTTTTGGCGCAACATTTCGAGTTCGGTCGGCAGATCCAGGGTGCATTGCTCAGACAGAAGCATTGACAGTCGGGACTGAATGTGAGCTTCCTGGTCAAGCAATTGACGGATCGCGAGATCTACGCGAGGCGCAGAATCTGCACCTGTGCTGGACATGGTGAAAACTTCATCACCCAAGACATGTCACGCTGGCATAACCACCCTGAGAGGGGAATTGATGCAAAGAGGCGTGCAGCGCGTATCGTGCCCTTCGCTTGGACTTTGCCGCGGTTCTATTTCGAGAACGGATGGACGGTATATATTGAGAAAGTGCGTCTCTTGCTTGCTCTGAAGAGAGGCAAAAGGATGGGCCGGGTCAGGGTGCCAATGTACTTGCCGCTGACGGGGCCACGTTTGCGCAACAGGTGAAAAAACTGATCAGATAAAGCCTCAAGAATAGGAAGACTACCTATTCTTGGGGCACCAGCGACCTGTGCTTCGTCGCGTGGCTCTGGCTCAGCAGTGCAGGGGAGACGGGCAAAAACACACAAGGTACTGATATCTCTTTACCATAGTACATTGCTCTCGCCGCTTGTTACGACGGTTCAGCGGGCGTGGCATGCGTAAGCATCTATTCTCTTGTATAAAACCCAGGCCGTGGGCGTGTCTCTGCGTGGAAGAGCGCCTGTGTTGGATAGTTCCTGGCTGGTTCGGCGTCTGCAGCGTGAAGGTCTCAGTCTGCAGGGAAGAGTCTAAGTAATCACCTGTTTTGAAAGTTTCGTCTGTATTTGCAAGAATCCAGTCTCGCTCAGCTGGCCATCGTCGACCAGGTCTGCACATGTGAGCGCGTGAGGCCATGAAGCCATGAGGCCATGGCGGCCCAAGACGGAGGCTCTGCATGTTCCGTCATACGCAGAGGCAACTAGATGGGCACGGCTATGGCTGGCTCAGAATCCGTTGTTCCGATGCTTCGTAAGACTACTCGTCTCGTCAATCGCACATCTCTCAAAAATTCGCTCTCATCCACCGTCCACGGCCAGGCTGGGCTACGGGTTCAAACATGAGTGGGCCGGCTGCCATGGATGATGGTTGAGAGGATATGGGGGCATAAAAAAGGGGGCGTCTTCGCTACACCAAGGGGGCAAGCCCAGTGTTGTGTGTTGCACAAAAAGGATGGTTGTGCGATGCGATGCAGACTTGTTTGCCTGCCGCGCCTCGCCGTCCAAAGGTTCGTTTGACTTATGTACATATTATAGATACTCCGAGTGCGCGATGGTGCGTACCTCCTCTATGAGGCGGAGGCGAATGTGGAGTGTGACCACTTAACAGGTCACAGGCTACAGCGCTGCCAGCGGGAGGGCCCGGCAAGGAAGGCGCGAGTGGGGATCTCTTGCTTGACGCGGAACAACCCCGACCAGCTGCCGCTTCTGCTAAAGTCTACTCCGTTAGGTACCTATGACAGGCTATGAGATATGTAGCCTGCAGGCCATCTTTTGAGTCTTTGACCTTGCCCTTGGGACAACAAAATGCACCCCGCATGATGGAAGGATATGTACGGAGTAGGAGCTGATGAGCTTTGCATCGCTGCACCATGTACCCGAAACGGAGCACACATGTCCCCCACGGTCACCACACGAGCTCAGCTGAAAGAATTACATATCGCTCATCAAAAGCCACATGTACCTACCTATGTATGTATGTACATACATACTTACATTGTATCACTACATTTACGGAGTAGACTTGTCACTTGCTTGAGTTGCCCTCGCGTTCTCGTCTTGCATTTGCCGGGAGACACCGCTTGCGTGCCTTCATGTGCGTTACATTTACTACACAACCTCAAGACACAAAATGCAGCAGCTGCCGGTCTTCCGCCCGCGTTTCGTCCTCCTGCCAATCGGGTGAGCGGATGTAGGGCGATCACGACGAACTGAGCAAAACGAAACAAATAAGTACATGTAAAAAGAAGAAGGCGAAGCTGAAACAGCCTCCCGTTGATCAAGCTTGAAGCCACAGCCACATTTTAGAATATGTACCCCGCCTCAGGGCAAGACTTGATGTGACTTCGTTTTTTCCTAAAACCAAAGTGAACATGATGCTTAGCAGCCAGTTATCCTTGAAGCTCAAGTTCTCGTCTTTTTCATCCTCTCCTCTTTTATTACCTAGTAAGAGAGAAGCTGTTGGGGTAACCTCATTGGCTTGTCTTGTGTGACACTTGCGCATGCTGCAAGCTCTTCATCCTTTCTCCAGCTGCAATTTCCAGCTGCGCTACATGTCCAGCTGGTGAAGCGCGAGATGACGCAGATGAAATGCATCAGAGTTGCGAACAACACATGACAAGGGAGGGGAACACGAAAATAGAGACACGCCCCTTTACCCATCTACCAATGCCCTGCTGCCTGCTATCACATGGAGTATCGTCATTCGCCTATCCCTTATATCCCCCTCCCATGAATCCATGATCGCCCAATCGTAGGGGTGCAACGAACTGTGTAACTACTCCCGTATTTCTCGCATCTTGCTGAGAAAAGTAAGGCGCTCGAGTTGCAGGAGGCGTCAGGAAAATCACATGACGAACAACCAGGGCCCGACACCCTTCCCGAGAAGTGAACTTGCTCTCCTGACCTTCCCGTCTATGCCTAATGATGCAATCTCGCGTTTCGACTTCCGCAGATCCAACCTTCATCTAATCATACAACTGTAACCCACACGACGTAACAAAGAGGCATCTGGGATGATCTATGTAACATTATTTATGAATCTCGCGCTTCTTATGCGGAGCTGAGCCTGACATGAAGCTGCTAGGGAAAGGGGGGGCCGCTGAAATAGTTCGGTTCATTTGTACCCATCTATTGGCCGCACTCTCGATTTATGTACAAGTTCGAGTTGAAGTGCATCACTACACAGTGGGCTTTTCTTCTCTTTATTATTCCCTCGTCCCAGCCACATTCTGAGTTTAGATATTGTTTTCCATTGTTTTTGTCATTGTTTTCGTCAGTTGATGACCGAAATGCAACGCTTGTGTCTGCTAATACTCAAGAGAGGCTCAAATTTCATGTGTCGCCTACGTAGGCACGTGAATTGCATCGGCCCATGCGCTCCCCTCTCGTACATACATATGTATGCACGCATCGATTGTTGTATGAAGTTGATGCATCCCTCTGGTTTCTGTTGTACCATGCGTCTCATCTTTTTGGCACTTGACCAAGTTCCCTGTGATACCGATGAGATAGCGAGTTACGCTGACGAGGGAGAGAGCCGTAGATCTGCACTGCGCGGGGCAGGGTAAGCACAAACAAGTCATCGAAGGCGTTGTTGTGCATTTTCCTTGAACTCTTTCATCCGACCACTACCTTGCCTTCATCGGGTGAGAGTCTTCCTTCTCTAGTCTTGGAATTTGAGCCCACACTTTCATGAAAACCCACGTTTCATTCGCGACTGGCCCACCGTTGTTCTCGTAGTGGTAATTCTTTCCCGGACGCGGCACGGCTGCCGTCGGCCTCGTTCTTGCAGGCCCAATACTCACCCAAGCGCTCCTCGGCATAGGAGGCATAGTCAAACTTTATGTGCGAGATGGTTGCCTGAATCAATGACCAGATGCCCCAGAAGAAGCCCGGAACGCCTCTGAAGACGTCTACTTCATCCATCAACTTCTGTGTCTCTTCCTCTTGATTCATTGTCTCTCCAGTCAATTTGGCGTATGTGCCGATATATTCGCGGATGAAAGCCAGGCGCTGGGAGTGGCTGGGAATCGCTGAGTAGTCGCAGCTGTATCCGGCCCATTCGGCAAAGTGATTGGCAATATCAAAGGCCACGGGCGACGGTGTTCCGTACTCATAGTCGATGAAACTGACTGATGTTTCGGCATCAGCGTCACGGTTGATTATAATGTTGGCACAGAGAAGGTCGCAATGAGAGAACACGAGCTATTTACATTCGGAGAACCTTGGTTAGTTGAAGTTGAATTGATGTTGGATGGAGCAGACGATTCGGACGGACATACCCCGTTATGGCCCAAGCCGGGACGCTGGGCAAGCCGTTGAATCATTTCATCCAGCTCTTTTTGAAGCAGAGATATTCTCTCGCGGCGCGGCTCCGTGTCTGTAGGTAGCGCCAATATCCACTTCTGCATCGTGGTCCAGACATTGGGAATGATTTTGCCAGCCGCGGCCTTGGCGATAACAGCACTGTTGATATTGTTGTCACTGTCTCCACTACTCGAGCTGTTCCCGGGGAGCGACAGGTCGGGGAAGCATGGCACCGTTGCATGCCACTGAGCTAGTCTTTGTGCGATGGCTCGGAGGACCGGGGGATCAGCAAGGTCTTTCGGCTGTGCAACAACACCTGGAATGAAGCGGTAAAGCATGCCATTGCCAAAGCGAGCTAGGAGTTCCGGAGCTAGATTATGTTGCATGAGAAGCTCGTGATTTGCCGCTTCCCGTTCACGATCGATCAAGACATCCGTTCCATTGCCGTAAGCACGCAAAAGGACCGCGTCTCGATCCACCTCAGCTTTGCTGAGACCCGGACGGCGATTCACAGCCTTGAGCAGGGTGTTGGTTATGCCGTCGGTGAATCGTACAAAGTCGATGTGCGCCTCGTCGACCGCCCAGTGAGGAAACAGCGTCAGAATGAGCTTCATGGCCGACGATTGCGAGTCATTGTTGTCGTAGCGCAGGGGAATGAAGCGAACATGGCTCGCCGCGGCATGGGTAACTGCGGCTGCTGGCGACATGGCGACGAGGTAGCGCGCGGGTGCAGATGTATGCGTGGAGGGACGTCCGGAGAAGGCAAGTTCGTCAGACCTGGACAATGGAGGAGAGAAGAATTCTAGGAGCTACTCTGAAGTCTGTACACGTATGTGCTTAATGGTGTTGCGGCAGAATCCCACATTAAGGGGTTAACAGAGGCCCTCTGACAGTAGCGGTTAAGAATGGACGAGAGAAGGAGTCGAGGTGGGACGAGGCGCGGGGCGGGATTGGCAGAAACTTGAACGTGCAAATCAAACTCTACGAGCACCAGCTTGCGGCAACCATTGGAAACTGGATGACGGAAATGGAGTTGCCGACCGAGGCGCAAAATATAGGCGCGCAGGCAAGAAGCGGATTAGAAGTCGTCGCGAAGGATGGGCGGTGAGGAAGGGAGATGAGGTTCAGTTTGAGATTAGATACGCGCACACGACCACTTTCTTATTCCAAGGAGTCGTTTGCTTATTCGACCTACGGGGCGCTTATCGGGGCTATCGGGGCTATCGGGGCATTATTGGGGGCTTATTGGGGCTTGTTGGGGCATAGTGGGTCCCGTCAACGGTCAGGGGGGCACTTGCAGCCACATGGAACTTGGAAGGCACGGGGAACGCTTTGGCAACAAAGCCCATCCTTCGAAATTCCAAGAGTCCAAAGCCCCTTGCCACGAACTGGTCTTCGACAATTCCCAGCTCTTCATTGCCACTTCTTACCAATTGCTGTGGTGCGTAATTGCGCTGCATTGCTGATGCCAAATCGTGGAAGGCATTGGTATTTGGTCTCATCTCATGCGTTAGATATTGCCACCGCTGCGTTGCGTTGCTCTTTCCCATGCGCCCGCCCATGATGTCACAAGCAGGTTGCAGTAGGTACCTACTCCGTACATATGTACATTAGGTACCTTAAGCTTTCTTTCTTTGGGCACCTTTGGCGACTCGGGGCGCTCTAATTGTGGTAGTAAAGCTGAACTAATTTGCGACGAGAAAAAAAAAGAGACGTAGGTACGGCGTACATATGAAAAGCGAGATTAGTAACGCTGAACTAATTTGCGACGATAATGAAAATAAAGAGATGCGAAGCTTAACTTCGTCCACAGTTTTGTACAGTGATACTCCGTATCATACGTAAAAGTTACAGGCGGTGCGCTCTGGCAGAAAAACAGCACAAGCTGATGATATTGCGGGTGTGGGAAAATCGGGAAGAAGCTGAAGATGTACATGTCTGCAAGCTAACATTACCAAATCCTCATATTGCGATGTATACACATCTCTCAGTTGACGCACATCGTGGCATCCTCTCGGCTTCTTTTCCGCGGTGTAACTGTGAAAATAGCCCGGAGCGCAACGAGCGCCCGGAGGGAAATTGTGTCGTGAGAAGCTCTTCTTCCCCTTCCTTTGAGGTTTCCATCTGCTGTCTGTGATCGTAATCACTCTCAATGAATTGGTATGAACGACCTTGCCTTCCCTCTAGCCGTCTTTCTCTCCCTGAGTGTGGCCCCGACATGCCTCCTGAGTCCTAGCACACCACCCGCGCCACCACGAAATATGCCAGACGCTTTGGGAGATCTCAGTATAAACACCGAGATCGTATCATCAAATTCCCAAAGCGTTGAGAAGCGCTTTTGACTCAATGACCCTGTGAAATGTTTACTGGGCAGGACGCGTGAGCCAGACGTATTGTTTTCAGTTTGAATTGCGCTCTAGCCTCTGGGTAACTGTGCTTTGGCTACATGTGTCAGTAGTAAGTACAAGGCCATTTGTCTATATCTGTGCATCCATCTGTTCGCCTTCCTATAACCATGAGCGGAGGCATCACTGATCAGCGATGGCTCGACAGACAACGCTAATGCCAGTCCCGCTGGCGGCGCTCATGGCTATCACTGATCAGCCAGAGCCTGTTTTGGGCGTGCCGTGTCATCGTACTACCATGGACAACGTCTTGCGATGGGCTACCTTTTAGCACTAACACAGTCAAGATAGGCGCGTGAACATGAAACATCGGGATTCTTCAGCTCCTTTATATGTTATGGATCCAACGACCCGACGTAAGACTCCGGCCCTCTCCTTGTACTCAGCAGCTTCGTGTACTCAGGAGCTTCTTGTATTCAAGAGCTTCCTGCATGCATAGTGCAGTGCTGCTGCATGCTCTTGACTCGTGGGGTCAGAATCGAAAATTCGAAATGTCGTGGCGTCCTTGTGTCAGGTCGAACTCTGTGCGTTCTAGCAACCATTCCTGGCGCTTCAGTACGGAGTATTAGTCGTATCCGTCTAGAGTGACGAGTCTATACGTGCCAAGCGGCGATGGAAGGGCCCAACTTTGGTCCTTGCCGTGACCAGATACCAAATATATCATATATGCAAGGACTCCCACGTGGCAAATGAACAAACTTTGTTTAGTTTCGAGATAGAGTATTATTATTTATGCCACCCGATAATTCTATTCATACCACCTACTCAGAAATTAGTGTGAATTCACACGGTGAGGAAGTATTTTAGGGGTTAGGATTAGGTGTCAAGGTTAGGATTAGGTGGTGGGTGGTATGTAAGAATTATGGTGTATCGGGTGGTATAAATAACAATACTCTCGAGATAATGGACGCAGGTTCAATTACTTCCAATTGTTTGAATCACATATGTGCGAGCAAACAGGACCGTTCATGCATATGGCCCTCTACTTTCTTCAACTTGGCGGCGGCTTGGTCTCACCTTCTTGAGAAGGCAAATAAACCGGGAGAGATGATGAGCTGGTAATGGTATACGAAGGTGTTTGGCGTGGTCTGTGAGAACAGTCATGCCTGAAAAGATGGCCTTGAAAAGATGGAGATTAAACCCAAGGCACCAGAAGAAGTATACTCAGAGAGACAGCGACGTTATGTTGCCATACTCCCGAGTCCCCTAAAATATAGCGAGCTTTGCCATACTACTTTCGAGTTGTAAGCACTGAGCCTTCAAGAAATCAGCTATTACAATCGACTGTAGTTACTTCGTCATCCCCCTCGCAGAGTACCTGACGCTCAAGAAGATCGGGTGGCCGAATCTGTGAACAGCGAATGAGTGATCCTGCCCAGGCCCCAGCCCCAACATCTCCCTTCTTCCCCTCACCCTCTGCTTCAACCCGCCTCAAGACAGTACCTAAGCCATCGCACTGGACTTCGCTGCATCACGTCCTCCGAATGCCGAAGCCTTGTAGCCATACCTAGGTATGTATCATGTTGCTTGATGGAGCATCGATTCCTATGGCGTGCATGAGCGGACAACAACAGTGTTACAGTGAGCACGTTATCTAGATCGGGGAACTCTGGATGGATCCTGCCCCGACCCAAGATCCGATATCTTGTAAGCATAACACACATGTAGTAATTTATGAAGGCAAAATGTTGCCATGGCCCATGGTAGTCCCGTCAGAGGGTATTTAGCATTGCGTGGCCCAGCAGTACTCGCTTTCGATACACGCTTTCGACACTGTCAAGCAGATCGACGTCAATTGGGCCACTCCATCCCACGACAATGGACATCCAACACAAGTTCAAAACCTGCTGAAGCTATCCATTGTCGCTTCCTCGGGATGTCTAGCCTTCTTTCAGCAATTGCAGTCAATGAGCTGGTCCCTGAAAGGACCATAAAGCGCTTCGGTTCGTCACATTCGCTAAAATAAAATCCCGCATGATGGGTACAATGCCGCTCTGCTGAGGTGATAATTTGACTTGCATCTAAGCCTTAGCCAAGCCAATCGCTTCCGACGGCTGAGCTGTGGGGTAGCGGACAAAACGCCGTGTGCAGTAGTATAAGAAGAGGTCATCGCCGATCGGTATGGCTCCGAAGACGGTAGACCGAGGTCGGTTGAGGTTCCTCAGATTGATATCGATTGCCATACAAGAAACCACCACGCGAAGTTTTGAAAGCACCCTCTGCCCCTTTATCCTACTCGTATCACGGCCACGATCATCGACTTGATAACTGAGGACGATACTTGTCGCCATGTGCATTGTACAGCGTCGAGCCCACCATTGTGGACACACGTCTATGGAATTCACCTACTGCCACAAGTCGACGATCATAGAGGGAAAGCAAGCCTATTGCTGTGACGGAGATATAGTACCCTTGGACACAAGCCTGATGACGTTTTGCCCAATAAGATCGTGCCAATACAAGGCCCTGTGGATGTGCTGCAAGTGTCTTGGTGGCCCAAATGAGTCGACTGACTGTACTCAGCAAGTCCAATGCTGGCGTGCGACAGACGGCAGTGATGAGGTGGAAGAAGGAGAAGTATACTACAGCCCCTGCAACCATCATTACTGTATGACGTGTAAGTTCTGGGTACAGCGTGCACCGGGAGCAGGCGAATGGAAAGGTATACGAGAACACACAAAGGGTTAAAGGAGGAAGGGAAGAGGTATGTATAGGAAAACTCTGCAGCGGCCAGGTGACGTGGCTGAGGAACGCCTGGCGACAGCGGTCCTCACACAACATGCTCTTCCATTGTACGGGGTAGACCTCTGTATGGCAGTGTATGCTACAGTGCCACCCCGCTCCCCCTTTTTCTGCAGAGTTTGGCTAGAAACTTGATGATGAGCTGACTTCATGAGTAAGGCTGGAGACTGATGTAAAGAGGAAGCGTAAAGACGTTGATGCCAGTTTCATGATTGGTCCCTGGTTCCCTTAGTGTGGTTGGGAGGAACTTGAGAAATGTGCTCTTGTCGGATATTCGGTAACGTGGCGTCAGGACTCAGAGCTGAGAAATGGCCAAGAAAGAGCCGAGATCATAAACGAGTATTTATTCAGGGGACAGGAACCAATTCTGTAATACACGTCATTCGATTAACGCGAATTGTGACTCTGTTCGGCTTCTTTTGCTGATGGACAGTTGTTACGGAGTAGATATCTAGAGCAGGCGGCCCAGCATAATCTATGATTGGTCGCGAGATGCTCTTCTTGCTCCCATCTTGAGGGTTCTATTCGCTGTCAATGATTGTACATAATAAATCTGAATTGGTTGCGTCGAAGACTCTGTCTTCTTCCTAGCCACCTTCTTTTCTTCCAAACTCTATAATCGAGTACATCACAGACGGCTCGACAGGGCTCAGCGTAGCTACCGAATTCGTATATCAACCTCTCGCGATGGCTCGAAGATCAACGTCGATGCGGTTTCCAGTCGTGCCTTTTTCTTGTTCTGCAGAGGCATCAAGTCCAGTGCTCTGACTATCAACCGGTTTTGGTGTCATGTCATCCTGCTATCTTGGTAACGTCTTCGGGATACGCACTTTCAGGACGTGATATATGCCTGTTATTGACAAGCAACCCACCGCAGCGAACTTGCGGATAGGAGCAAGCCAGAAGCATCCGGCCCAGCGAGGGCATATGCTTGTGACTTGACAAAAAGAACGCCCCTTCCCGCCAGCAAACGCCAGTAAAGGGAAAAAGAAACTGCTATCACCCGACGGCAGACATCATAACACGGCAGGGGCCTTTGCGTTCGGAATGGGAGCGATTGGCGAGTGGCCGCCACGTCAGGGTCTTTTCTCGACGTACGTCTGGACAACTCAGACTTGGCGGAGTTACAGGATTGATCGACTGGTAATTCATTCCATCTCACGGTCCGCCGCCCACTTTCAACTTTCAAGTCGTGTTGAGTGGGACACCTCCACGTGACCACTGTCGCGACTCATCGTTCACCACAGACATCGCATCTTCAACTTCTTGTCATAAACTTTGACCAGTTGCAAGCTTGTGCTCGCCTCGTCCATCGCCAGACTTCCTCCGAAACCCGTCGCGGCTATGAAGCACGGCGAACGGATACTCATGCCGTGAGGGGAGCGGGTTTTCAGCGTCTGCACCGCTTCTTCCGACATTGACGCTCCGAGAAGACGGTCGCGCACCAGTGGCCACCATTCCGAAAATCCGAGCACACAGGCCATCCAGACCATTCAGCGACGAGTAACGGCATCCCTGAAATGACCTCCGTCACTCGCGAAAACTTTTTGGCCGTCGCGCTCGTCATTAACCGCTCGCGGGACGGGCCGGCCTTTGTCTTCCACTATCCGCCCGACGTGCAGCCTGCCGCAAATCAGCCAGAGCGTCTCGTCCATTCAGGCGGTGCGCAGGAAGACATTCTGCTCGAGCGACTCGGCCAGCCTCTCGGCGGGGGCTCATCTTCTGCAGACGGCGCCTCCAGACAACGTCACCGCCACGATGACTACTGGATGGCCGGTACGGGCTCTCCGCCAGTGCCATGGGAACGAGTCGCAGGATTTCCCACGCGGGACCTAGCCAGCATTCTCACACCCGCGCGCTCATATGACAAGAAGCTATTCCAGCTGTCCCTGGACCCAATACATTGCATCTCCTACCCAATACACGTCCCAGAGGATGGGAAATGGAAGCGAAACAAAAAGATCCACAAAGCCAACAAGCTCAACAGAGCAAACAAGACCAACAAGACCAGCAAGACTAACAAGACCGGCAAGACGAGCAGGACTAACAAGGCCAACAAGACAAGCAAAACCAGCAAAGCTAGTAAGGCGAGTAAGAATTCGAGATATTCAGCAGACCACCAGCTCGCCCCGCATGAGGCAGAAACGCCCACGCCGTCCATCTTCCTGTCAGCCGACGCCGCCAAAGACAAGGACCCGAAGAAGGACGGCGCCGATGACGAGAAGCGAAGCTCTATGACTATGTTCAATCTCGTCTTTATACTCAATCCTAGAAAGAGTGAGGGCAAGGCTCTCGTGGACGCGCTGTACCCCAACGTGGTCAAGAAGGTAAACAAGGCGCTCAAGTACAGCCAGTATCAGTACGATTTCGTGTGGAAAGAGTCAAAGCGGATATTGAGTGCCAAGGACAGGGCTCGCGAAGAGAGTAAGTGCAAAATAGCAGACCGAACTACCGACCCCGTGCCCCATTTCTTGGTGGTGTTGTTCAGCCAAAGTTGCTATTGCTGCTGCTGGTGCGGCGATTGTCACGACCTTTCTAACGCATATCTGATCGTCTAGGAAAGCCCATGGCTGCACTGTGGAAAGAGATCATACAGACATCCTCCCTGGCCTCTTCCCTACATGACATCTACGAAGCCGTGTGCCTCAACAAGATCGCCACGCTGCATCTCGAGACACCAGCCGGCATTCTGACGCCTTCGTTCCAGATCCCGGCGCCCTTCTTCGTGTCAGACATACCCAGCGAACACGACAACAGCCCGCAGCGCGGCCTGTGGCTTACCACAGCCAATTCGTTCCTGAGACGCGAGCAGCTCGACAATGTCGAATTTCTCGACAAGAACTTTGCGCTGCTCCTCCTCGAGGACGAGAAGAAAATCATCGCGGAGCTCGAAGCTGATCAGGATACCACGACCCCTTCCATGGTTGAGTTTGCGAGGCTCGCCAAGCCGACCATGTCCTTCCACCAGGTCTGCCAGAGCAAGGTCCTCACCTCTAGCCAGGTCCGCGAATATGCCCAGCACTTCATTTTCTGGCGCCGCGCGATTGCGGTCCCGCCCCTACACGACCGAGACGTCTACATCGTTTCACCCAACTGCGACGTCAGCCGCCTGCCCCAGGACACCGTGGAGTGGCAGCGGGCGTTTCCACAGGCGCCACCCCTGCCCAACTTCCTCTCGGAGCTATCCCAAGCGCCCCGGCCCTTCAAAAGCTTCTGCCCCAGCAAGCCTCAGCGGCCACTGTACCTCTCCATGCTGGCCTGGCTACTGCGCGGCGGCTGGGTCACACAGCTCTGCACATTCGCATACGTAGTGGTCTGGCCCGAGATCCTCTACGAGGTAGCGTATGAGATGGAAGCCGAGGAACTAGCCGCCGCAGCCGCAGAAGAAGCGCGCAGCAGACAATACGACGACGACGACGCGTCCTCGTCGTCCTTTTCATCCCCCGCCTTTGCCGCCACTAAACACCACGCATCGTCATTATCTCTTGATGCAGTCATCGCTCCATCCTTCTCCCCTTCTCCTACCCCAGTCGAAGTCGCGGCGGAACAAGCCCGCCTCGAGCGCATCGCCCTCAAGGCCTCCCGCGAAGCCGCCAACAAGGCCACCGCGCATGCGCGCAAGATTCCCCCTTTGGCGACTCCGCATCCTTCTCTGAATGATAGTCCTCACCTCGCGGGTCTTACGCCACATATTATCTTGGATGCGAAGAGGACGACGGGTCGCGAATCGAGATATCTGGCCACAATTGCGGGGCGTTTCAGGGATGAAAAGTTGAGGGGGGCGTGGCATACAATGTGTAGGTATTTTGATGGGGTGAGTGCCTTGGAGAGGATTGCATTACAGGAGGGTATGAAAAAGAAGGACGTTTGGGTGGTATTGACGGCTATGAGTGAGTATTTGATTTGTACGAGGCATTGGTAAGGCTCCGACGCTGCGTGCATGGTCCCTTCGACTTGCGATTTTGTAAGAATCGATGAGGTTATACAGGACTCTTGGGGATCCCTTCGATGCATGAAGTAAATAGTATGGTAATGGGCATGAGGACTACTTTTTGCAAAGCTCGAACTATCTATTTGCAAGCCTTCACCTACGTTCCACCACGGCCGTCGGCAAAAGGGACAATTTCGATGCATTAACTGAGAGACAACTTGTTTGCCTGATTGAGCTGCTGACTAAAGCGCCATACATCTCTTGTGGTACTGCGGCGACGCGTTTGATCTGGCAGACTGGCACTGGCATAACAAAAACAAATGTAGGTTCACTTTATTACTCCTCCTCTTTCCACCCTCCTTGCAAGTTGGTTTCAGCTCGACCAATTTATAAGTTATGATCAAAAAAGTGATTGTCATAGAGCAATATTCTCGATTTCACTCCTTTCTCAGGACTTGTTTTTGAAAGAGATTGATGGCACGCTCTGCATGATTCATCACTCTCCTTTCTACAAGGTCACGGCGCCAGAGGAGATTGTAGATGTCCTTGCTTCCAATCTTACCATTTCAATGCAGTATGACAGGAACAAAAATTTGTTCTCTGCTTGTTCTAAAAGAATGTTATTTGTATAGTCAATAATATTAGCCCAATTTTCATTTACTCATTGTAATCTTTTATCGTACGACTTCTTATCTAAACCCACACCGAAGCAGGGAGCACCGTATGCTTTTCTGCATGATGACACCATGCTCGCGCTTGATGAACAGTCTAACGACACGAGCAGGGTTGCCAGCTTCGGACAGCTCAGCCACCAAGGCTTCGTGGTTCTTTCGACTGCGCTGGCGGTGTCCGACGAGGGCAATAGGATTACTCGGTCCGTGATTATGAATTATGGTCTGGCTAAGACGGAGTTCGAATTGGCCGGTCACGTCAGAAGGTTCAGACGCTACTGCAGTCACCTTCCACTTGCAATCGGTCTTGATCGTGTGGCGCCGTGAATCTGCCTTGTGACGGGAATCTTGCTTACGACCACGACAGCATCGGAAATACAGCTTATACTTCTTGCCGGAGGCCTTGTTCTCCTTGCCGTACCACTTCGACCGAGCGACGTCGAAACCAAGCGGCACAGCGAAGTCGTGTAGATAAGACTCCAGCGCTCCAAGCGAGGCGAACGTCTGCTCTTGTGAAAGGGCTGGCTGGCCGAGAGAGCCCTCATCTTCGCTGTCAGAATCGTCTTCTTCGACCTCCATCTCCTCAATATCCTCCAAATTGAACTCCTTCTGCTGTAGGTCGCAACCCGATTCAGTGTCATCGTCAATGGTGATGGGGTCCGCCGGCGCAGCGTCGTCTTCGATGGTGATGACCTCCGCCTGCCACGGCGACGGTGAGGGCGTGAGGTCCTTCAGCGGCGCTTCAATGTGCTCTTCGTTGAACTCCATTATGATGGCGGTGATGGCGGTGATGGCGGTGATGGCGGTGATGGCGGTGATGGCGGTGCAGCTTGTCGTTGGAAAAGCGTTGTGGATTTCATGGTGCGCAGAAGTAAACTGCGCCTCGCCAATCCAAGTTCGAGGCATTGGAACGGAAAAGCACTCAACGGACCGATATGCTTTAGTACCGATGAACTTCGTCGGAAACACACCAAATGGCAAGCCAGCCATCGCCTCGTTCACCAGAGAAGTGTCTCTGGTTGAGTCGCTGAATGCGCGCCTGTTGATGGGAACGGATTGCATCGTGCCAGAACAAATTGACATTCTGGCGACCAAGGGCAGAGCAGTCATAGGCGCATGCGGGCGCGTGTCCATACCCATGGCGGCATGGTATGATCGACCGACACTGGATGTGCCAGTGAAAGTCAGGTAGACGATGTCTATCCAACCGGGAGAAACACAAAGTGTCCCCGTGGAGCATAAGCTATCACGCGGTGAGCGAGTGATATTCGAACCCAAGGCTACCCCAGGACTGGGAGTCTATGCGGCAGTCGCAAATGCGGATACACAACAGGTCATAGTGCGTAACCGAGGCGAGAAACCGAATGTGGTCAGAAGAAGGCAAGAACTGGGTCGCTTTAAATCGTTGAATCCGCTAGCCAGAGTTGGAGAGCTGGAAAAAGCCTGGCAGTCAGCGGCATCAGAACTGGCAATCGTCACGGAGGATCATGACGAAAAACACTTGTTGGTGTCTACTCAAGTGCTCCAAGAGCAGAACACGACAGTTCATAAAGAAACACAGGCCAAGTTTTTTTGTTTCGGGGGATCCTCATGAGCGTCGACAGATTGAACAATTGTTGCTGAGATATCAGCAGGTGTTTGTTGATAAAGGATTTGCACGGGTATCGGAGGAAGAACAGATGCGAATTCAAATGAAACCAGGATGGCAGGATATGATTCCGAAGAAATGTCGCGTATACCCCGTGGGACCAGACGATAGAAAAATCATCGAACAGACAATGGAAGGGCTCGACAAAGCAGGAAAAGCATATCGCACGACAGGTCAAGTACCATTCTCATTCCCGGTTTTTGTGGTCTGGACCGGAGAAGGAGAAAAGAAGAAGGGTCGAATGGTGGTAGACATTCGAGGCCTGAATGCAATGTCGCTATCGGACGCATACCCAATGCGAAGACAAGACGAAGTCATTGCAAGAATAGCGAATGCAACCCATATCACAGTCATGGATGCGATGTCGTTTTACTATCAATGGCTGGTGCATCCGGATTCCCGGTGGGCCTTGTCGGTCATAAGTTCATAACTCCTAATGGCCAGTACACGTTTAATGGGTACATCATGGGATACAAAGGATCCAATGCGTATGTCCAGAGGCGCATGGACAATCTATTTCGCGGGTCAGCAGCAGTGGCATACAGTGACGACATTGTAATTGCCTCAGTTGGCTTTGCACAACATAGGTATGGAGGATGTGAGCGAAGTCTGTCGCAGATTGTTGGCGGCTAATATTTCTATCGGTCCGGGAAAAACGTTTGTAGCGTACCCGAAGGCCAAAATATTGGAGAAAATGGTGGACTCATTGGGAATGTCCACACCTGCAGAAAAGTTGGCAGCCATCAGAAGGCTGGAATTTCCCAAGACACTGAGGTCATTGGAACACTTGCTGGGATTTGCAGGAGCACTGCGACATAATGTACCAAGATACGCAACGATCGTCGAACCTTTGCAAGAGCGGAAGACAAATCTGCTGCGAATCCATCGAGTGATGAAACGGGACGACCAAACGCCTGCGGGGCCAGCAAAGAGGTCAAAGCCAGCGCGGCACAACTGGGCAAAGGCTATCAATGTTTTGACACCCTTGGTAAGGGAAATCACCGCATTCAACGAATTGAAAGCAGCTCTCACGAAGCATACCACACTTGCATTATTTTCTCCTGGCAGAAAGTTGTTTGTGGATTTTGACACGTCGGGGACGGGCATCGGAGTTATGTATACCACGTCAAGGAGGAAGCGATTACGCAGATGGAACTGGAGTCAGATAATCAAATATCCGCCCCGAACATCTGTACAACCAATCGCGTTCTTGTCGAGGACGTTGTCGTTGGCGGAGAAGCGCTACTGGTCCACAGAGTTGGAGATGTGTGGGTACCTAATGTATGGATGTTGAAAAAGTCCAGACAATGGATCGAGGCAACACAGAAGCCTCCGGTAATCTGTTTCACGGACCACCACTCGATTGTAGACATGGCTAGGCAACTGGATATTGTCAACACGACGAGTCGACATGCGGTTAACAAGAAGCTCATTCGAGCTATGGAATACGTTAGCCAATTTAACGTGAAAGCAGTACATAAACCGGGCAAAGACCATTTGGTACCCGACGCATTGAGTCGCTTGAAGGTCTCGGAACCCACGCATCGAGAAGACGCACCCGGGCAGCTCGACAACATGCCGGACGATAGACCGGAGCATTGGCAAAGGCTGCAGTCAGCACAATGGACGCAACACAATCCGGCGATAGCCCCAATACCACAAAATACAGTGCCTTCAGCAGAACGGCCGGTGGCGTCATTGCTAAGCATTGCACCAGAATACAAACGGCAGACCCAGGACGGTTATGAGACAGACCCTCCGTGGCGGTATGTGACGACGGTCCTGCAAGGAAACAAAGAATTGGAGGTGGAGAATCAGGCGAAACTCCCGTTCTTCTGGGAAGACGGTCTCTTGTGAAGAACACGCCAGGCTTCCAACCACGTCTTTGCATTCCACAATCAGCTGTGAGGGAATTGTTCGACGCCCTCCATGACGGTAACCATGTGGGATATGCCAAGCTGAGCGAGGAAATTCAGCAGTTCTGTATCGACAGTGGACTGAAACAGCTGCGAGAATATCTAAAGGCATGTCAGTTATGTCTGGTGTACAAACCGAGAAGACATCCCAGGAACGGCAACCTTCAACCTCTATTACATCCACCATCGCCATATTATATGATATCGATCGATTTCTTATTATCGCTGCCGAAGTCATCGGAAGGGAACAACGCGCTGCTGGTGATTGTCGACAAATTCAGCAAGCAGGTGATGCCGGAGCCGTGTGGAGACAACATAACACTGAACAGCAGCAGCTTGTGCAAAAGTCCTATATAATATCAGCGCCTGTTGACAGCAAACTGGGGTCTCCCCAAAGTAATTATAAGTGATAGAGACAGGCGATTTTTAGCGGCGGTGTGGAAATCCTTCTGGGAGTTTGTCGGGACAAAGTTATTACATTCAACAGCATACCATCCACAAAACGATGGGCAAACAGAACGCACCATACAAACCATGGAATCGGCCATTAGGGTATACATCGCGAGGCTGGACGACGCAAGACAATGGCAAAGCACGCTGCCACGCCTCCGATTCGAGTTCAATAACACCAGATCCGACACAACGGGGCGCTCTCCAAACGAATTGACATCGGGATTTTCACCAAACAATGTCGCCTCATTATTATTTCCAGACGAGCCAGAGCTGTTACTCAAAACGCAGGAGCGATTGCAAGCGCATGATGCGATTTCACTGGCCGTAATGCGAATGAAACATTATTATGACAAGAAGCATCAGTCGAGATTTTTCAAAGTCGGAGACAGAGTGCTCATCAAATTGGATGAAAGAGCGTGGACCAAAATTCGCTGGGCATGTACATAGGTACCTAGGTAGGTACCTGGTACCTAATGTATGTACATTAGGTACATAGGAGGCGGGAAGTGGGTCGCGTGGGAGCGACGGCCCGACGGGCTACCTAGGAGGTACCTAGGTAGGTACCTACCTGGTATAAAAGAGACGCCTCGGCCCACAACATCGACGCACCCACCTCGAACATATTGTCCTCAGTCTTCACTACGTTGTGACCTCCCTAGCCTTGACAATAACAATCACAAAAGCGATGCAAAGCAGCCTCCTCAATACCAATGTTTTCTCGAGGCTTAAATAGTCCTCAATGGTTCTCTGAATCTCTCTAAATGCTTTAGATTCTGCAGACTGACTCTACACGGATATACATCAGATCAGCAAGCGTAGCTACCGCGACGCTAACTCATCCCCCGCTCCGGGAGTTTTGCTTCTGAACATATGTTACATTATTGACGCCGGTAGGTTGCAACATGTTTCCACGAGCAATGCATGAATCACAACTAACATCGGTCCCTTGCATAGATTGACCGGTCACCATGAGCGAACTCGAGTTAATACTGAAGGAGGTGCAGGAGGAGAGACGCCTGCGCCAAGTTGCCGAAGAGCGTGTCAGAGCTCTCAAAATCGAACAACAGGCGGCCGAACTTCGTCGCCAAGTTGCCGAAGAGCGTTTCAGAGCTGCCCGAGAAGAGCGGCAACGTCTTTTTGGCCCATTGACGGTCAAGGAATACGTCGAAGAGTGTCATGCTCTTGACGGTGAGCTGGACGTGGTGACCGAGTTCACCCAGGTCACAGGAGATCCCGTAGTGGACCCGGGCGACAGAAGTCGCCCGCGGCTTATAGTTCCGTGGAACAGTTTTCCACAGAAACAATTGGAAATTCTGAACAAACTACCATCGGATCACAGGTTTCCTTCGGGTCAAAGTCTGACGACTCGCACAGGTCTCGAAATGGTGGCTGAAATGCTTGAACCCATCGACAGCGACGATTCACTCGCGGCGCACCAGGCATTGACTGTGTCTCGTCCGGTACAGTTACTGATGAAGGAGGCCAGGCAAAATGTAGAGTTAAGAAAAAGTTTTGGCATTGACAGCGAGTTAAGCCTCGAAAGACACATGAATCGTGGCGAGACAATAACGTCTCGCTCTCAGTCAACAGAAATTAGTGGGAGGAATAGCATTGCCGACGAATTCTGGAGCAAGAAACATTCTTCGACCGGAGAGTCCGAAATCGTATTGGCCGTCCAGTACAAGCTGCCACAGAAGCTGCCAGTTTCACTGCTCGTAGCGGCGCTGGACAATACGACTGAGATGAACCTAGACACGGGTATCATCGACGAGGAGGGCGAGGAGTTCGGGCCAAAACAACTTGTTGCTGCGGTCATCACCCAACTATTTTCCGTCCTGGTGAGCAAAGGCCTCCGGTATGGGTATATCGACACCGGGGAAGCCAAGATCTTTCTGCACATTGGAAGCGACCCCTCTCGCGTGGAATATCATGTTTCCTGTCCTAGATCTGACGTCCATGGCGATGAGAACAAGATGCATCTTAGTGCAGTTTCTCAGCTCTTCGCATTTGTGGTGCAGGCCATTCAAGCTCACAAACCAGCTAAAGAGTGGGAGATTGCCGCCTCGGAACTCCCCATATGGAAATTGAAGCGTGTGGAAATACAGGAAAAGACATCGCAAACTGCCGAACAGCCGTGTGAAGAAGCAGGTTTGCATCCACTGGGTGTGAAAGCCGTCTCGTGCGACAGAACTTCTATCCATACACGACCCGCTTCGAGATCGACACATTACCCACTAGACGAAGTCGACAATGAGGAGGAAGCCTCTAGCTCCGGCTCTAAGACGGGCAAGGAACTCGCTCAAAATGGAGGGATGGATAAGCGACCAGACAATAGACAAGATGTCTTCGATGAGTCATACTGCACGCATGAGTGTGTTCGGGGGCTGGCAGTTGGCGGCCCCATGGACGAGAAATGCCCAAACACCAAATATCACGGCAGCAAGCACATCGACCGGCAAGAGTTTCTCCGCCTTATGCGAGAGCAATTGCAAAGCAAGGAGGCCCATGATCACTGCAAGCCCATCAACGCTTCAGGGCATATCGGACATCTCTTCAAAGTTCGCCTATTGCCGCATGGCTACACACTTGTGGCAAAGGCCGTCAGGCCTCTCGATTGGAGACCTCTCATACATGAAGAGAAGATGTACAACCACCTCCGTGATATACAGGGTCGTTTCATTCCTGTCTGTCCTGGTATTGTGGAGTTGAATGGGG